>CM039584.1:37740477-37787503 GCA_022457205.1 Saccharum spontaneum
TCCATTGTACAGACGCACAATTTGCTTAATGGAGAATTGGAGATAGGCTTTGAACCATGTGTCACCTCAAGATTTAGGCTGACAAGCGCCCATGGAGGACAAGACGAGTAAAATCACTCGCTGGCGTGCAAGAAGAGTGAAGAGTCCTAAAAGTAGCACTTCAATTTGGTGACGGGATGGATAAAATTATTTTGCTGAAAAGATGGATAGATCTGATTTAGATGCGCTGCTTTCCCGACAAACTCATAACGTGAGCCCATCAGCAGGGCCTTGTTTAGATACCAAATTTACCTCTCAAATTTCACTATGCAAAAAGAAGATTTCCATCACATCAAAATATCGGCACATGCATGGAGTACAAAATATAGATGAAATCAAAAACTAATTGCACAGTTTTGTTGTACTTTGCGAGACGAACGTTTTAAGCCTAGTTAGTCAATGTTTGGACAATTATTACCAAATAAAATTAAAATACTACAGTGCTGCACAGTGCTCCACACTAACTCGGCACACGCCGATTCCGGCGAACTAAACACGGCCCAGATAGCTAAGATGATAGCCATTGGCGCGCGCACACACTGTAGCAGTGATTCGTCGATCATTCCATTTAAGGGATAGATTGCCTTGAGCTCCCGGAGAACCAAGAAGCATCTATATACACCGATCTTGAAGTTGAATCTAACTAGAGCCGTACCAATCCAAATTCCAGCCCCTCCCCCCTCCATCTTCCCGGCGGACATTGGATGACAAGATTGGAAGCACGACGGAGAATGGCCGGAGCGTCTCCATCGATCACCGACGTGGAGTCCAACCGGATATCCTTACCCAAGCCGCGCTTCATCATCACGCGTAGGTCCACAGATAGATTCCTCTTGGCTTGGCTAGCTACTCCGATGGGTGATGGCTTCTCCAATCCGATGCCGCTATCCAGACACCAGGAGCTATAGCTATTAGTGGGTGGGGGTGCCTCCGCCTCCGATATGATATGACCCCTGCTTTCAACTTTCATGGCTTGGCTCCAAAGCAGCACACAAAGTGCGCGCACAACAGCATTATCCTCAAAATGGTAAAAATCGTGTGCGCCTCGCTCTCGTGGCATGCGTTATCCAAGATTCCATCGCCGTGTTCATTATTGGTGGCTTCGTCTTTTGATGTGGTGGTGGCCAATGGTATTGCAAAGCTGGATCACTTCAACATCAGGTTTCAGCTTTGAATCAAATCAGCAAATAGTGTGTGTGGATTAAAATATCATCAGCATATTTTAAATCAATCCCACGCACTGATGAAAAAGACTTGGCATTGGAACACACACATACTCCTATATGTTTGTCAAAATTTTTCTAGTGCCAGTGTGCCACTGATATTCTGATATTTACTAGTAGGACGTAGGCCAGCTCTGATAATTAATTGCATCAGGATTTGTTGGATGCAGGTCGGCCTGTTTGGTTTCAGAATCATTCAGTTTAACTCCCATCACATCAATGTTGCGGCAAATGCATAGAGTACTAAATGTAGACTAATTACATACATGTCGGCATAGATTAGGAGTAATTTACGAGACGAATCTATTAAGCATAATTAGTCTAAAATTGAAAACTTTTTGTCAAATAAAACGAAAGTACAACAGTATTTGTTAAACTTTAATACCTCTAACAAACAGGCCTTTATTTTGGTGCAGGTTGTTGCGAGACTTGCTTTTCTGCACACACATATCAGTTCCTACGTGTACCTGAGACTAGCCTGGTAAAAGCAAGGTAAATGCAGTGCACTCCTGCCTCTAATATCTTTATCATGCATGTTCGTCGCCTTTAGTTTGTTGGCAAACACCAAGCCTGGGCCTGTTTGGCTACTTTGTAATCTTTTACACCTGCAAGTAGCTTCCACTTGTAAACTACTGTGCACGAGAATACAATTGACTTTTTTTTCACCTGAAAAATGGTGTTTGGATGGAAAGTATGCCTGCAGCTGCTAGCGGTGCACTCTGCTCTGCTTGAAGAGGCGAACACAGTTGTTGCGGCGAAATGTAAAGGTCGCCGCTGCCACCAGGCATAGCTCACCGCCGGCCAGCGCCAGCCCTCCGAGCACGCCCGCCGCCGCGCCCACTGCCAGCCCCGTCCCCATCCCCATCTTGTTCTTCTTCTAGCCGTCGGCAGCAACGGCGCCGGTTCCGTACGCGGTGGTGGCGGCGACAGGAGGAGCGGCATACGCGGTGGCAGGAGGAGCGCCGTACGCCGGCTGAGGCGGCGGCGGCGTGGAACCATAGGTGGAAGGGTACCCCGCCGGAGGCACCCCGTGGAGCCGCCGTATAGCCGCTTCCTCAGCCGGTGGGTAGCCCACAAGGCAGGGACGCTGCGCCGGCGGCGAACGACGATGGCGGCGGCGTGCGCGAGGACAGGGCCGCGGAAGCGGGAGGCGTGCCAGATACACGTCGTTTTGTTTTCCAGACCTGAGGAGTTTATTATTTTACGCCGGTTTTGACAAATCCAAATGTAAAATTAATGTGCTCACTGGCCATCCAAACAACCAATTTAGATTTGGGTCGGAAAAATTATCAGACTTGTAATTTACAAAAGGTTTGGACTAAATACCGGCCTTCCAATGATTGTTGCTTTGGTTGTAGGTTAGTGCGGTTAGGAAGAACCAACAAACTGAATCATGGTAATCGACGATGCAGTGCATAGTGCTGGATTGTAATAGGCTGCACTAATCATTGCTTGGACAATGCAGTGCATAGTGCTGGATTCAGACAGGTTTTGGCATCCAGCAAACTGTGGCCTTGTTTAGTTGGCAAAATTTTTGGCGAAATGTAACTGTAGCAGTTTCGTTGTTATTTGGCAATTAGTGTCTAATCATGGTCTAATTAGGCTTAAAAGATTTGTCTCGTCCATTTCGTCTAAACTGTGTAACTAGTTTTATTTTTTATCTATATTTAATGCTTCATGCATGAGTCCAAAGATTCGATATGATGGAGAATCTGAAAAATTTGGCAAAATTTTTGGCTTCTAAACGGTACCTGTGTTCAGGTAGAGGTTCCTAGCTAGCATGATACCTTGATTTTTGGAGCCTTCAAGTGGGAGAGGAATTATTTGTAGGTCAGGTGGGGGAGATGTACCTTATTTTGTCGATGTCGTGACTTGAGTGAGATGGTACATAGGAGTAAGTGCATATGTCTCCAAGGACAAAGACTTTGTCCCATCAAAAGATGATTCAGCTGCAGCAAGCTGTGAATGAACTGAAAAACATTTGGAATTGGTGCTACTGACTCTCTGGCCTATATGAACGACACACACACGCACCACTACCTAGTGTCTGTCATGGTGTTCTTTTCTTTTCCTGTATATTGTTATCACTTATCAGTAGTATTATTATTAGCAGGTGGCTACTGAACGAAGGAACAGTGATAGTGACCGACACTTGGATTTGGTCCTATTGATGCAAACAAATTAGTCGTCAGACAGTCAGAGAACCGAACGGTTCCTACAGTGACCGATCGTACACAATGAAGGTTCACTCCCACTGTCGTACGTACAAGTGATACTACAACTCGACAAGTCTGCAGATGGCACTTCGGGGACCATGAGAGGGACATGACAAGAAGACAAACACGAGTACACGTTGGATCCATCAGAAAGGGCGGCAGGCCGTAGTGTTCCGGACATGTGAGCCAACGTACTAGCTGTCTCTTTTCAAAAAAAAACGTACTAGCTGTCCTAACTCCTAACAAGCTCAATTATGTAATCTAGTGGATCGGTAACCAATTATTAGTCATCACGTACCATTTAGTGGTGTTTGGTTCACCTAGTAGCTTTTAAATCTAGTCACTTTGTTGCCAAATACTATGACTAAATGTGACTAAAATAGCTTTAGTCCTCTCTAGCAACTCTAGAGTTACTAAAAGTGCCTAAACCATTTAGGAGGTGCGAACCAAACACCCCCTTAGTTTCTTCCACATCTAAAAGCAGATCATCTATAGTCCCAGGAAACGTAGACATATATAAATTAGTTGGTGTTTGTCATGATCTTAACTATCCTATCTTGCAGTATGTTGTATGTCGTTTTAACTTTGTTCTAAGTCAAATAACATTTGTCTAACTTTGACAAAGTGTATAGATAAATATATTAAGAAAGTACAATATAACTTTATGATGAACTATCTAACATGGAAATCTCTCTCGCTCGTGTCACTCCTTCTCGGGGCGAAACCCAGGAGGCCTAGCGCCGCTGCCCCTACCCCTCTTTCCACTGTCTCGCTACCGACCAAGCGGGTCTCCGAAGGCCTGTGCGACCGCGATGAAGGTGGCAACGGGGCTCTCCCATCTAGAGCACGAGCAAGATCCGACAACCATGGTGGTGGTGGCTGGCTCGGCGGCTTCGGCATGCAGATCCAGCTTTCCCCGAACAAGATCTATAAGGTGAGGGTGGAACCGTGGACCGACGTCTGATTCCAGTCATTTTGCTCGGGCAGTGCTTGTGGAGGCACCAACACAACGACTTGACACAGGATGTACACGAGGAGATGCTGTTGTGGCGTGACAACTCTACTGCAGTGACACAGAGGCTGCGCGGGGGGCACCATGGCCACCATGCGTGGCCACCACCTGCTTCTTCTCCAAAGGAGTCTTCTTGTGAGGTGGATTCGAGTGTGTCCCGAGCTGCAACAGCGCACCGGTACCGCATGTAGGTGGTGATCGCTACTTTCCAGATCTTCGGTCGATGGCGAGGCAAGGCTGTCAAGGCGCAAGGGCAGTGGTGGCTTGTCGGAAAAACAACATGAAGGCATCACATTGGAGCTCCTCTCTCGAGAGGGTGTGCAAGCGGGTGGTGCTCGGCGAGAATTCTGTACATGGAGGGTAGAGGACGGTGTTGCTATTGGCGGCACATTCAGAGGAAAATGCAAGAAGAGTGTGGTGGTGGCCAGTTTGGCGGCGGCAGCGGTGCTTCAATGGTGTTGGCAGTCCCTCTAGAGGCTATAGTTGAATCGAGAAGGGTGGGGGTCAAGTTGAGGACTCGAGATGTGGATGTTCGTGGTGACGTATCATATATTAGAAGGTGTTGGCATAGCGTTTGAGGGGTAAATACTGCATGGCAGTTGAGGGTGACTATTTTGTTGGGTCATGCGCCAATGGTGTCCGCGAAGTTGCCAAGGAGGCCAGCGCTAGAGGAGGTGGCCAATAGAGGTGCGTTGCCGAAGTGATATGTGGTGTAGCAGTGGGCGGTTATGCATAGTGGTGGGCGTTCTAGTGCAAGGAGACCTTCCAATGGCTTTTGGACGCCTCCATGTGCATCTAATGCTTTTTTTAGTGAGGCGACTTGGTTATGGGAGCCACTATCTATGCATTGGATCTAGGTGGAAATGGAGGGCATGATTAAGGCCAGAGGCAGAGCTCATGTTTCGGTGTGGTGGCTTGCAATAAACCATGGTGGCTAGGAGCTAGCTAGCCTTGTGCGACAAGGGCTACTCCGACGTGTGACAGTGTCGAGAGATAGAGCAAATAGCGCAAGCGGTTTTGGCGGCATGACACTACACAACTTGCAGCGAACAACGATATGTAATCTTGCATGTCGATGGCTTGGTGTGGAACATCATCGATAACGATAGCGGAAGCGATGAAAACAATGGAATTTTGACTTGCTACTTTTTGCCATCCGGTGTTGGTGATGTAGTGTAGCAACCGATTGTCATTGGTATGGGGCTTGTGAAGTGGCAAGATGGTATTGTGCAGCTCTCGTTTTTAATATAAACAGTAGTTCTTCTGCTGGATTTGTTTCAAAAGAAAAACTCTATGATGAACTAAGTTAATTGGAAGAGTTGTAAGGTTTCTGTCGGTAGAATCTATAATTTTGCACTTCTAATAACTCTGATCGAGTGTGATCTATGATATTACTACATGACTTATTTGGTCGATGCCAAATATTGCGAAGCGTAGCTTCGGCAAGTTTTGCAGAGGAAGCCTAACATTTGGTCCCTTGGCTGGTCAAGCATTCCAAACTTTTTCTTAGCTTGGTTCCTCGTTCTACCAAGAAGCGTTTAGTATTTTTGAAACAACGTACCGAGCTCTGCGTGCGGTCATATTAATAGAGAAGACAGAAAGCCCTTAGGCCATGCATGTACATGTGGCAATGCAAGACCCTTAGCAGCAGTTACATACTTGCATGTCTGGTTGAGAAATGTACAGAGTACAAATCCGCATTGCAGGTTTCGATGCTTCATCAGGCTCTTATTATTATTAGCAATCTAAGCATTTTTGAACTAATCTAGTACGTACAACCGAAAGCTAAGGCTCGTATATCCCTAGGAGTATTTATTCTCTTACATAGGAGTACGTCTATTTCAGCGTCTGCGTTGTACTTGTACATGGGTCATGGCCTTAGTTTTGCTTGTATGCATCCAATGGAAGAAACCGGCTTTTCACAACAGTACAACACATTCAGAGAAGTAAACCGATGAATGAATTGGAACATGACACATACTTTTTTCCGTCTTCGTTGCTTGATTCTTCCCTCTTGTATATACCGTACTACATATATATGTAGCATTAACTACTACTAGGTAATACTAATGTACCTGAATGCTTGTTAAACACTTGCACACTAGGCAATTCACGAGAGAGGCCCCAGGGAAAACAAACAAGGGAGAGGAAAACAGATAACTACGGGACAGTAGAGAGTAGAGACAATACATGTGTGCCAGATTCTCTGCCATTATATTCACGTAGCAGGATCTCTGTTAATTGGCACTTGGCAGTTAGTTAGCTTGACCCGTTGGCCGTTGCGTGGTCGTCTCATTGCAGCCTGAGCCTGGCCCTGGAGAGGCGCTTCCACTCGACGAGCCGCAGCAAGAACTCCATCACCTGCACGCGCATCATCCACAAGCAGATAAAATCAGCGGCGGCGGCTGCACAGGACGACCGAAACGGACGTGAAAACCGCGACCGCAGTGGTGGTGGTCCAGGTCAGGTAGGCCACACGGGGAGGCCGTGTGAGAAAAAGAAAGCGTCCGGAAAGCACAGGCGCGACTAGTGGCGACACTGTGCGCCCGGAGAGGGAGATGTGGACACACACACGGGGTCGACACGGTAGATAGAGATGCATATGGATAGGCAGCTAGTAGGTGCTTGGATCACTGACCTCAGCGGGCTCCTGGAGCGAGTAGGAGGCGGTGGTCTCCTTGGGGTGCTTGGACACGAGGATCCCGACGCCCTGGCCCTGGCCCCGGCGCCGCAGCACCTTGAAGGCGTCCTCGTCGGTGCGGTCGTCGCCGATGTACACGGGCAGCACGTTGCTGCAGTCCGCGAAGCCGAGCGACTCGAGCAGGAACTCCAGGGCCTTGCCCTTGTCCCACTTGATGGTGGGCCGCACCTCGAAAACCATCCGCCCCTGCGCCAGCCGCAGCTTCGGGTACTCGCGCAGCACGGCCTTCACCGACTCCGACAGCTCGCCCCACATCTGAATAAATAACCGGTAAATCATCTCATCAGTTACTTGATTACGACGAATCGACGATGCGTGGAGGTTTCTAGCTACTGCTGGATTTGGAGTTGCCAGTAATCTACAATACAATGCAGTGGGGTTGGGCACGGGCGAAGACAGATAAAGCTGAAAACGGCAAGAGAAAACGACGGCCATTCATTTAGGATTGGTTACTGGATGGCGAACCTTTTCGTCGACGCATCTGAAGTGGACGGAGACGCAGAACTTGTTGTTCTCCACCTTGGCCCCCGGGATGCAGCGCGTCGTCTCGACCAGGCGCTCGTGCACCTCCTCTATCATGGGCAGGAACTCGCTTGCCGGTTGGAACAGAACCCCTTTCGCCTTGGCCTTTGCGTGCCGGGAAGAGGCCTTGGCTGGACCTTTGATGTCCATGCCGTGGCTGCCGGCGTAGTACAGCTCCGCCAGCTTCACGAACTCGAATACCTTGTCGCGGCACCGGCCGCTCACGATCGCCGTCGGGAAATGCTTGGCGACGCTACGCACGGCCATCCGCATCTGCTTGTTGGCCAAAGAAATCAACACGTACACACTTGTGAGCCTGAGCATCGCGACCGATCGAATAAGAGATAGTAGTGGCTACTACGCGACTAACGCTTAGTGAGTGAGTGAGTGAGTTCGTCTGCTCACCGTCTCGCTCATGAAGGCGGCGTCGGGGTCGTCCACGATGGGCGACAGCGTGCCGTCGTAGTCCAGGAACATGACGATCCGCTTGCCCTCCGACGCCGCCACGATCTGCTCGAACTTGCCCAGCGCCGACGGGTGCCGCACCGTCCACGCGGCGCGCTCCTCGTCCACGACGCCGCCGCCGGCGAGCGCGGCCGCGGCCGCGGCCTTGGCGTGCGTGGGCGACGACGCGCGCATGGACTCCACGCCCCAGCAGGCGCCGCCCAGCAGCGGCCCCGCGCCCGCGCCGAGCTCCACCTGCAGGCACTTGCGGCGCGCGACGGCGGCTGCCATCCCGGCGCCACGCGGCGGCGGGTACGGGAACAGCGTCGTCCCCGGGCACGGGCACGACGCCTGCGCTGCTGCTGGCACGCCAACCTCCGGCACTGCCACACTGGGCTTCGCCATCGTCAGTAGCAAGAGAGCGTCCGATCGGTCGGTCGACTGATGATGTGGTGATTATCAAGAACGCGATCGATCAGTTCGCAGCAGAGGCTGGAGATTGGTAAGAAATGATTGGTGTGGTGTGGTGTGGATGCGTTCGTTGAGGAGGCGGGAGGAGGGCAGCTCGCATTTATAGCTGCGGCTGCCGGGCTGCGGGCTGCGGGGGAAGGGAGGCGACGGGGTGACGCGGATCCGGCGTGGGCCACTGCGGGCGGCCTTGGCCGCGTCCACCACGCGCGGCCCAGCTCGGCGCCAGGTGCCCCGCGCGTGCACGTGCCGGGCCCGCCGCGGCGCATACGTGTGGGCCTCACGCGCGTGACACCTTTGGCGTTTCCGTCCTTCGTTCCACGACAACGCTCCGCTAGCTGTTTGTTATTGTGCTGGTCGAGCTTTACAGCACCGTTTTCCTTTGTCTTGGTGGGCTGAAACCCGTGCCTTATTCGTCCTGCGAGGGGTTTCTGCACTAGGTTTTGTTGCGAATCGCAGTTTCTTGACCTCAATATAAAATATCCACGAAGATTTGGTCGGTAAAGTTTGTTTGGTTAGACTGCTCGCACCGGTTACGGTAAAGGATCCTGCAGTACACTTTTATCGGAAAAAACTCCAGCAGCGCATACGCTAAAGCAAAACGCTACGCGAGCACGTCCTCTATTCTCAGTGTTGTTCAGTTCGTGCGCTAAACATGGGCCTACGCGCGGCAGCAGCGCCTGCGCGGAGAGCAGACAACGCCCGCGTAGAGAGCAGACAGACAGGAGAGAGGACAGTGGTGGGCCCCATGAGTTCAATTGCCTAAAAAATATTATAACTCATAAACCAAAAAACCAAATTAAATTCCGATTACACCATTAAATTCGTTTCAATAAATACTTTAAAACTAGATGTCACGTGGATATATTTAGATAAAGTGACAAGTGGGCCTATAGTGAATAGAGGATGATATAGAGGTTGGATGGATGCGGGGAAACTGTATATTTTGTGGTGACTAGGATGGAATATTCCTTTTAGAGGATGAATATAGAGGTCCATAAGTACGAATAGTCTTAAAAAAAGCACACATCAATAGCATTTGTAAGTTCCATCCAAGGTTCATTCATTACTCGATCCTTTTGATACCAAATTTGGGTCCATCTAGAAAAATGGATTGGATACGGATAATCCAAAAGCTCCATTGGACTTTGCCTTTGTTGATGCGGTATTGCTAGCGTCCGGATGCCAGCACATGCACCTTGTTTCCCGTGTTGCATCCTGTTTCTCTGCGCCCGTTAGGCGGCGCCCCAACAGCAAGCGGCTACGTAGGAGGGTCCCATCGCAACATGTGCAATACCCGATCTACTTTTACAACATCTAGATAAAACATTTGCAATATATCTGAAATAGTTGAAACACTTGCAACATATGTTTGAAACACTTACAAAGCACTAGAAAAAACTTTAAAATACGTGTAGCCATTACAAACATATGTAAGCATCCAGATGAAACACTTGTAAAATACGTATGAAAACACTTGAAACACTTGCATATATATGCAACATCTAGATCTACTTTTGTAACATCCAAATGAAACACTTGCAACATACGTCTGAAATAGATGAAATATTTAGAACATACACTTGAAACATATGTGTATAGTCATTGCAACATGTGCAACATCCAGATATACTTTTGCAACATCGATATAAAACACTTGCAACATACCTTTAAAACATCTGAAACACTTGAAACATACGCTTGCAACATGCGCTTTCAATGTAATGTCACCACTTGGACGAATGGAAGCTCGTCATTGCAGAGGTCGGTGGCGGCGCAGAGCTCATCGGTGTAGAAGCGGCACTGGTAACTTGCCGGCGGGGCGGCGTCACACGAAGTTCCACCCCTTGCCTGCTTGCTAGAGCATCGGTCATAGAGCTCGCCGGCTCGGTGAAGCGGTGGAGCAGCCACGGCGGGCGGATGCAGCATGTAGGCGGGCGGCGCGGTGGAGGCGGTAGGGAAGGCGGGTGGCGTGATGGATGCGGAGTCTGGACGGCAGGCGGCGCGATGTAGGCAAAGCGTGATAGAGAGATTCCTTTTAGCGTCCAGATGGACAGATGCCCTAGCCCTAGCATTACCGATGTTGATGACTAGATCTATTTCACTTGGATGTATATATGGAGTTCAAATCCAAAGATAGATAATTGGATATCCTATTGGCTAAAGTGTGTTACTCGAGCAATAACACAGTGCTCTATTGGTAGCTAACAACGTTTCTAGCACCAAGTTCATTTTGCCGAGGTTGCTCGCGCTTGTGCTTGACAATCTAATGACCGTTGTGGATTTCGTTTAGTGGTGAAGAGCCCTGAATCACTGAGATGAGAGTCCATACTCTAGATTGTCATCATCAACTCGCTGTAGATTGTTATTTCCCAGGGTGACTTTAGGGGCTTGAGTCTGTAATTATGCCAATGTTGAAGTGTGGGAAATCGCAGTGCCATGTTTCATTCTCTTTCGATGGTTGCTAGCAATAGGGTGATCAATACCTCAATGTAGCATCTTTCCACGCGTTTCTATGCCGTTTAATATCTCTGACGGTTGAAACACATTCAAGCCTTGTTTGGGTGATGTAGTTTTAAGAAACCATGGTATCAAGAAATTGCTGTTTTAAAGACGTGTAGGAGTATGGTTTAGAAAAGATGAGATCTAAATAGTATAGAAATTTCACAAGAACTAATTCAATCTCATAGGAAAGACATAGAAATATGTAAAACTTATTTTGTTCCAAGCACGAGTGGTGTTTTTAAAATGCCAAAAAGACTACAACTTTAATAATGTATAGTTTTCGAAACAATGAAGTTTGTTACATCAAACAGTTCGTGATGCTCCCATACCCAAATATTTTTTTTAAAACTACAAAAATATTTAAATGGAAATGGGCCGACCGACCAACATGTTTAGGGTAAGTAGCAATTGTCCTACCACATTTTCTCTTATGTTGTTGCCTTGCTGGTTAGTTGGATTATTGGATCAGCCTTGGACTTGTGGTGGGCGGATAGGATTGGTTCAGAATGGACTTTCTTCAACTTAAATTGGCGGATTGGAATTGGACTTCACATCTATATCTATATCTCTTATAAAGATAAACCCCACTAGCAATTTATCTTACCATGCAAAGTGTCCACATCAGCATCTACTAGAACATCCTACTAGCACTTTCAACTATCTCGCCATGCAAAGTGTCTAGCCAATCTATTTATCACCTCTAGTCGATTTGGACCTAGGCACAAAAAATGGTTAAGAAATAATCACTCTGATGTTAGTGTTCATGCATACGACATTATTCGACCTGCTAATGAGCAGATATTTTATTTGATTCACATCTGTATTCGCACTTGTATATATATTAAAATTCATTCGAGCATAGAAACAAGAACAATTCGACTCTTCTATTTGACCCATTTCTCATCCTAAAGCCGTTAGCCGTTGTCTAATAGGGTGGTGGTGCATAACATAGTACTAGTATAGTAGGTTAGTATAGCATATTTCGTAGGTTGGTACCATCGTTGGGTTGGTGGAGGGAACCATATTCAGGAACCGGCCAGCGGCGTGCGCGGTGCATGCATCTCGGCGAGGTCGGCGGGGCGCCAATTGGCCGGTCCAGGTCCAGCCCTGGAAAAGGACGCGACCTGCTCGCTGCCTCTGCTGCCCTCGACCGTGCCAGGAGTTGAGTCTCCCTTTCCACGTCGAAGCTGCGCGGAGTTGGTGGTGCGCGCGCATCCATCGCATGATTAGGTGCCCCCGGGCCAAATAATTTAGCGGCGGGGGCACATGCTGCCGTCGTTTTCCGCCGAAGGGACCCGGACGCCGCCGCCGCCGAGTTGCTTGGTGCCGGGCGAAACAGGGGCGCGCGCTCGCACCTGCCGCAGAAAACCGCGCGCCGAGAAAGCGGCGGAACCAACTGCCTGAGCACATATACACTGCCAAAGACCGGTGGTGAAAAGGATACGGAAATATCCCGAATCAAACCGCTACATTTAACCCGATCAAATTCGTTTTTTCGGACAAAAACGGATACTAAATTCAAAAATAAAATACGGAGTATATAATTCGAAATTCGGTACGAAATCAGTTTGGGCATTTGTTCGTTCGATTTCTACATTTCTACATTATATTCGAAATATACCGAATTTAAATTCGGTTTAGAATCGAATTTGGTCCAGCAGGGGAACTCTGATCCTGACATCATGGATGATGCTGATGAGCTCTAGATGTTCATGTTCTGTTAATTGTGTGTCGTACTACTTAAGACCACGAGTCACGCACTTGTTAATTTAAACTAGATCATGTACTTGTTAGTCGCGAACTTGTTATGTATTTGGCCATGAACTTGTTTAATGTTATGCACTGTGGGTCGGTTCGTATTGAATTCTCGTATACCGATCGTGTTCGATATAATTCCGCTCGAATTATTTCGTTTTCGAAATTCTCGATATTCCGTAAGTTCGTGTTCGTTTTCGTGTTCGGTTTGTCCGCTTTCGTTTTCGTTTTCATATTCAAATGTAAAAGTAGAAAACGATTGAAGAGTTCTCCGTTCGATTCCGTCCGTTTTCATCCTTAGTGGTACTCCAAATAATACTCCTACGTTAACATTTACGAACGGGACGAGGAATCTTCGATGGCCCGTCGGACGCGTGGCCTAGCAGAGCAGGGACACCGTCTTTAGCGGGTGGCATAGCGGAATCCTTCCGGTCCGAACGGCCGGACGGAAACCGTACGCCGAACAGTAGCGCGCGTGAATTTCTCCCCGGGAATCATCTCGCCGCTGCAGCGCAGTGAGGCCCACGCGGCCCATGCACGAGCGAGAACAGCCTAGACGCGGGATTCGACTACGACAGCAACGTCCAGGTAGGCTGGTAGGTACGTATATTTTAATACGTTGTATGTTTTCTTCTTTTTTTCTTTTCTTTTCTTTTCTTTTTCTTTTCTTTTCTTTTCTTTCATTTTCTCTCATGTCTTTCTGGTCATATCCACGACAGAAATAAGAGAATCCGTGTGCCTTTGGGAGGCAATCAGTGTGACAAACTGTAACACTAACATGAAAGCTAATGGCCAGATCTGGTGGCGTTGTTGGAGAGTGGGTGTGGGTAATATATTCCATGTATTACCTGCACATTCGGTTCAAAGGAACCTTTAGTGAATTTAAAATCACTGTGATTTGAAAAAGGTAAAGCATAATTGAAGTGTTGTTTCTTTTGATTGAACCTTGCTTCACAAAAAGACTTGTAAAACAATCTAGAAAAGAGAGGATGGAAACATAACCTGATTTACAAACTTTATAACACTGCCCAGACAACACCCACACTTCTTTCTTTTGTGTCCACATGTTGAACTCCTTGGTGAGCTAGAGCAACTAATCTGGCCTAATAACCTCAATTAAAAGTGGCTCCGTTTGGAAATGGCGAAGAAAATGAAGGGCAAAGATCATAAAAAATCAAATAAAATATTTTGATGTCCTGATTGTTTGTTTCTGATGATGTATTATCTAGAAGAAACATAATTAGAGGACTTTTAACTAGAAGTCTTGCAGTTAATCATGCAATTTCTTTTTTTAAAGACCCAGTTGCCCGGCTATATATTGATAAGATGGAAGAGAGTTTACAACCTAGAAGCGCGAGAAGCGCAACCCCTGCAGCAGACCGCTACAGGGCTGCTAAAGAGCATTAGCTAATTACTCCTAAAATTATTTCCAACAAAGAGAGGTCTGAGGACCTTTCCTCCAGCACTAGCCCACAAGAGGGATTCGCCTTTGATCCGAGTGAACACCTGTTCCGCCACATTTGTTTTGTTACTGAAAACAGCGGCATTCCGCTGGTTCCAAATGCACCATGACGTGAGAATAGGCAAAGTGTGGGCCTTTTTGCTTCCCTTCTCTATCATCTTCAAGAACCAATCTTCGATGTCCATTGCTTCGCCCCATTGTGCAGGATGCAAATTCTTGCAGTTACTCCAGTTAGCTACATTCTCCCATATGATGCAGGAGAAGGGGCATTCGGCGAACAGGTGCATGGCAGTCTCCAAGTACCGCATGCAAAACCCACAAAAATAATTGTTTTCCCAGCCAGGCACCTGCAATCGTGCCACTGTCCATAGTCGGTCCTGTAATAGCAACCAAACAAAGAACTTGCATTTTGAAGGTGCCCACGATCATGCAATTTCTTAACACTGGTTTCCGACAACAAGGGATGAATGATTTATTTTCTAGTATGGCTTTTCTGTCATCACACTAGTTGTTTCTTTGGTTAAATTTGTGATGTCTTGTAGCGTATGTGTAACTTTATTGTGGTGGTGTACGCACTGTATAGTTGTACGCTATAGGGACTTATTTGGTTCGTGGCCTAGGAATTTTGCCCGGGCTAGGCATCACTTTCCTGCATTAATTTTGAGCACCCGGCGTTGGATGTACTTTTTTCTCGATCATGCAAAATGTTTACGTGTCTTTGTATTAAGGTAGAGAAATAGTTTGATACAACACGTCGTCGGACACCCTTGGAGGTCTCTAAGGATTTACATGGAAGCTCAGATCATCTCTAGTGTACTGCAAGCTAAGTTGTTACATTGGACACATATCAACCCAAATTTACGGCGCCGGTAAGGAGGCCTATGCCCTAGATGCTGGGCGGCGCCGCCGCTTGCGTGGACCTACGTCGCCAACTGGAGGGAACCACTCAAGCAACGTCTGCATATGAGCGGGGTTGCCATTGAATACCTTATCGTACGTCATCGCCGACGTCGACGGAGGCGGCATCCCGCTCGAGAGTCCCAGACGCTTCATGACAAGGTACTCACCTCGCTTGGCTGTCTGGATATGAGCTTGGCCTATGCCGCTATCTGTCTGCTTCGCTTGGGGAGCGAGAGCGAAGGCGGTGCACGTCCACCGAGGGCCGCCTCATCTCTGGGTAGCTCGCGAATTGGCGGCTGCCTCGCCTTTGTAACTCGCTCAGTGAAGCGCTTGATACAAATCATGGTACTGATTCTCTGGAGCTTTTCTGCCCCATACATAAGCCGTCCAGGTGACCGTCTTTTTTGTTTTTTGGCCCTTTTTTGGAAAGATTCTCTCAAATAGGCCCCTGGCGGAAAGATTTCAAAAAATGGACCCTCAGCTTGGCGCCATTGTCGATGGCGCCAAGATATAACGGCATGGCGCCAAATTTCCTGGCGCCAAGACCACGCCGACGTGGCCTCCGTGACAATCGACGTGGCATAGCTTGGCGCCAAGATCCCTGGCGCCAAGCACCCACGTTTTAACCTGCCCCCTCTTCCTCCCCGAGTCATTCTCGTTTTCTTACTCCTTCTCTTCGGGTTTTTCATTTGGACAATTCTGCCGTTGCTCTTTAATCGACCTATTGGACCGTGAGAAGTTGGATTTTATCCGTGGATCTTCGAGAGGTAGGTATCCTGTCACCCTTCCTTAATTTTTTCGAATCGATTTGGTAAAATGAAGGCATATTCTTAACCTATGAACTTCACATTTTAAAATTCGCATGTATTGTACAACCGTAGGATGCCTAGGCGTGGAAAAGCTAGAAAACAAAGGTATGCGTAGATTCGTTTCATCATATAATAAACCATTAGTTTGAAGATTTATTGTTATTTGTTTTGTTATATTAGAACCGAATTTATTGAATTGTAGCTATGGACGGATGACCGAAAGTCCATACGTCCCAAAGCCGCTCCCTAGCGGTGTGCCAATACCCATGTGCTTTTGTGGTGATCCTTGCAAGGTAGATATTTCCGAAGATGAGGCAACATATAAGCAGAGATATTGGATGTGTTCTAATTTTGCATGGAAACCAACAGAGCGTCAGCGCCGCAGTACATTTATTGTGAGAAATTGCTTTTGTTTATTAATTAATTTGTGTCATATGTAGTTTTGCATAATAATTAGATTAGAAACAATTTAATTTGCTGCAGACCTCTCCACCGCTATGTGATTTTGAGCAGTGGATCGACACTGAGATCAAGGAGGCTGACATGCGGCTTCTACAAGGCTTGAAAGAGTGGGATGCGGAGCGCCTGGAGATCTTAGAAAAGAGACGCAGAGAGGAGGCAGCAACGAAGGAGCACAAGGAAGAGGAGGAAATGAGGCGTGTTGCTGCGTGTAGGGAGGAGAGGGAGAGGAAGCTTGAGCGCGTGCGCCGAGCGAAGGCAGCGATGGAGGAGAATCCCGATGCTCAGAACAAGGGAAAGTGGTCTCGTTGTACTCAGTAGTATGCTAGTTGTATGCCCAGAACATGGTCGATGTACTTTAGGTAAATCATGTACGTAGGGCATGTTCTGTGTTATTTAATTCGTCGTCATGTACTTCATATGCACTTTAAGTTTTTGGACCTTGCTTAGTGTTGTCATATATCATGTTTAATGTGACTGAGTTACTGAAACTAGTTATCGAGGTGCACATAAAACATAAGGAAGTACTGGATTTCACAATTCACCACGCATAACATAGGACATGGCATGTCAGAACTTGTACCAAACAAGGGCACATATGTCCTGGACTAAACCTAACATGCCTTAGGTAATTAGAGCGAACAACAAGTACATTACATGGCATGTGCACACGCTAGATTTGTTCTATCTAGTAGTGCGGCCACATAGCAAACTGTGAAGCCCCTTCTCCACAGTACCCTCCCATTGTTGATGGTGGAGGTGGCGGGGGTGGTGGCGGAGGCCCGTTGTTCTTGTGGTTAGGGCAGCTGCAATATGGATCATGGCATGGTCCGTCCTGTGAAACAGCACCACTACTGGTATCGTCTGCTTCCTCGTCCTTGTAACCGTTGCTAACTTCCCTTTCTAGTTCGAAGATACGGTCTTGCAAGTAGTTGATGTACTGTGCGTGGGGATAGATTGGTCTAGGATCGACCCATCTAGTGAAGCCACAGTTTTCTTTGGACTCTAAACACTGCATTCCAAAGATTTCATTGAACATGCAGTTAGTATCGCCTATGAGATGCAAAATAATGGAGAAAAAATTGAGTAACAAATTTTAAAACCAGTTACCTCTGCTCGCGGACATTTGAAGAACCGGTGACCTCCATCCAAACCCTCCACGAACATATGCACTAAGCAGTCCTCACCATGCCTATATTTTGGCCAATCTTCTTTCCGGTTATCATATCCTCGGAGTGGACACTCTTTGGTGAAATCTCTCTTGGTCTCGACAGGAAAATGATACACTGGCTCATCAAAGTCTTCCGGACCCAGAGACCCCTCCCACACAATGAGAGTACCCTTACTCCCCCGTTCCCTTCCCTCTAGATGACCCTCCAGACATTACTACTCGTAGATAACCAACTTCTGGTTTCAAGTGACTAGCATTGTATGGAGGAAGGCGTATATATAGCCAGCAGTGGAGTGGAGAGCCGCTGTATTGTGTCTTTAATGCTCCTGAAAAGCCTAGATGCTATCCCTGAAAAGCCTATTTGAATTACTGAAAAGCCTATTTGAAAACTCATCTCTAAAGGCTAGATTCCTTGATCAATCAATTCATCTGTAAAAGAGGATGTACCATAGGATAGTGACACGATAAATCACTGAAAAGGCTATATGCTATCGGTGTACTGCACGACTCGACATGTTGCAGAAAATTTTGGCAGAGTTTTCCCTGTTTTTGATTCAATCCAAACAAAGATATCACATAAACATGTCATCAACAATTATATATGACATTCACCTTAAACAAATATATGATCATCATCAGCACCCACGTTTAAAGTGCATATGTCATAAACTCCATAGTAGTTCATTCAGTACATAAAAATACGATATAAAAGTCCATAATAATAGTCCATACAGTCCATAAGTCGGCTACAGTCCCTCACTGTCTCCTAGACTTACCCTTGCCCTTGTGTCCAAGAGCGTGGGTGCCTGGAGTGTAAGGGTCAGGTGGTCAACGTCGCCTGGTACCGACCGGCTGCGTAGGCTGAGTCTAGGGAGCATCGTCTAGCTGAGACGGTCCAATCTCCTCGTGGCCCTGGTCCTCGTCCTCGTGGTCGTCGTCGTCGTCCTCGTCGTCGTCCTCCTCGGTGACTTGGTCTCGTGACCTTGTAGGTGGGTGGCTAGACGAACCTATGCCACGTCTGGGTGCAGAAGGCACGTACACGTCCTCCGTTGTGCCTGTCCGCAACCACAGCGCGCCGCGGTACGGTGTAGCCGATGTGACAGTCTCTGGTGCACAAAATCATGTTTACTCAATGTATTGAACGTATTAGTACTCTAATGTTTGCATATTTATAGGTACTTACATCAAGGAAGCTCTGTGTCTCGTCGTCCCTCACCCTCGGACGAAACTGTTCTATTTCTTGGACCGACATCCTGAGGGAGTTGCCCTACAACAAAGTTTTAGGTTGTAATTCATTGTTACGCAAATCGATATATAAAAGTAGAGCACATGACATACCACTCTGTCCAAGATCGGTCCTGCTCCCACCTGGCGACCTACACGAGTAGAGGTGTCGTACGTCGTGTCCTCATCCTCTGATGACTCAATGTCAGCGTAGTCATCCTGTGTTCACTGCAGCTTAAGCCTCGGACGAGTGGCTTGGTGGTACCAAGCTTGGTACCGCCTGTAGTCTATGTTCGTGTGCGCCTCGTTGTTGTTGTCCACGTTCTCGTCGAACGACTCCCACATTTCGATGTAGTCTCGGTGGTGATGGGCCCAATCAAAGATTTTCCTATTTTTCTTACGATCGAGCCTGCAAAACATGTACAGAAGTTAGTGAACATCGTGTGGCTATAGCATGCATGTATGACAAAGTTAAAAATTTCGGCAGAGTTTCCTTTATATGTCGAAGCAAACCACACATATATGCATTCCATAGACATACAAACATACCAACAATTATTTCATCCATCTTATTCGACATATATCATGTGGTATGGGTAAGTGCAACTTCAGGAAAAAGGTCCGATTACAAAGAAGAGAACACTTACTTGTGCAAGTCAACACCGGTCGAAACTAGAGATGGTGGACAACGTTACCTTGCTCCAAACTAGCGTGCAACTCGATGTGGAAGGTGGTACTCGACATCATAGAAGCAGATAAGAGGGCACCTCACCCTGTAGAGCTCGCTGTCGCTGTCACACATGTTGCTCACCACAAAAGGAAGTGCGGCCTCGTCTGCGTACGGCTCCCAAGGCACCTGTAACGTGTCCAAACAATTAGTTAGATAGCATAATAAATAATTTCTTTTTGAACCAACATATATAATAATTTGTACTTACACTAGAGGCCATTAGCCTGTCTAGCTCGTCCGTGTACTCTTTGTACACCCGCTCCATCATCGCGTGAGGGACTGTCACCTGGTCCCATAGGTACGTCCACGTCGGCTGTAGACGTGCGTTATGCACTGGGAACCAGTCGCGCGGAGCCAACATCACGGGACGAGCAACTGGCAGCCGCGACCACATCCACAGCTGGAGTAGGTACGCACACCCACCAAGTGAGGCTGACGGTGAAGAACGCCGGCACGCCTCACAGAGCTGACGGTAAAGGAAAGCCAACACCGCAGAGCCCCAGCTGTAGTGACCCGCCTGGTCCCAGTCTGTGAGGCAAGGGATCCACATCCACGAAGCAGTGTCGCCCGTTCCATCGGGGAAGAGAACAGAGCCAAACAAGTGTAGGATCCACGCCCTACATTAGTACTGAACCGTCTGGTCGTCTGCCTCTGGAGGACACTGTCCGAACTCAGCCCTAAGCCAGGAGAGAAGGACACCAGAAGTGCGGTCTCCTTGGTCACCCACCTCACGCCCAAGGAAGGCCTCCACCCTAGCTCTCCAACCCTCTGACCTACACAGCCCTGTCACTGCCCTCCCACGAATACTCAGACCGAGCATCTTCTGACAGTCCTGTAGCGTGACTGTCATCTCTCCAAACGCCATGTGAAAGCTGTGAGTCTCAGGCCGCCACCTATAATTTTAGAAAAATAGGAATGGTTCTTAGAAACATATCCGCGTCAACAAAAGATTATTAATACAACCTATTTGTTAAAAGAATACCTGTCAACCAACGCAGTCAAGCCCGCCGAGTTGAACAAAGGCAGACCACGTCGAACCTGGAAAGATACGACGTCTAGGCCAGCTCTCGATAGGTACGGGGTGTACCTGTCATCGTACTGCATTTCCAAGAACCCTCCATGTACTCTAGAACGAAGGAGGGGAAGGTTCTGCATTTAAACGAAATACAAATGTTACTTGACACACACATATGCACTTATAATTCGAAGTATGTGATATGAGAGTGTAAAATCTTACCTGCCCCGACGCTACGAGACGTCCTCGGTGGGTCTCGTCGTACACCGGGTCCAGAAGGTGGAATTGCGCCATCCTAAAAAAAATTATTGTCAGTAAGTTATTAAATAAATATGCAATTAAACGTAAAGCAAGAATTGGACAATCAATATGATAGGTATTAAATAATAAAAATGCCTACAAGTCGCACCTCACTAATTTGCCAATGGCAGGTGCGGGAATTGTGCCCAAGTCTACCGCACTTGCCACACTCGTACTGCTCTGGGTCATTAAGAAATGGCGTCGTTCTACCACGTCGCGTTCTACCAGGTATCTGATCCATAACCATCTTGTGCCTCGTCCTCTTTCTAGAGCCCCTCTTGTCCCAACGGTAAGCTGGATCTGCAACGTACCTTGGACCGTCGTATGGAGGCCACTCTCCAGGGTCTCGGAAAGGCACAAAGCGGGGCCTCCATGTTTCGACCAGCGTGTGGACACTGAACTGGTGAGGTATCTTAGCCTCAATATCATAGTTGCGATGCCTAGCAGCTGCTACAAGGTGAGAGCATACAAAGTGATACTACCTTGGTTTCCCACAAGTGCATGAGAAATCTTGGAGGACTACCACATGAATCCTCGACTCTCGGACCTCGCCATCAGATGTAGTACCACCGGTATGCTTCACCTCATACCTTCCAGTGGCATGGTCAAAACATGTGACCTCATGTGTCCCAGCCCTTTCCTTCGCCTTCTCTAAATGTGCCTGAGGTGTTGGGGCCCAAATCTTACCTTCACTCTGCAACTGCAATGCATGGGCGTGTCGATCGTTGAACCATGCAACAAGCTTGTAGAATGTGAATTGAACGATAGCGTTCACGGGCATACCACGAATCCCTAGCAGCAGCTTATTAAATGACTCGGCCATGTTGCTGCACTGAAACTCGTACCTCCAACCACCTGCGTCGTGAGCTCTTGTCCATTTCTCGACATCTCTCATCAAACCTGTCAGCCATTGTCTACCTTCTGCATTAGATGCGGTTCTGACCTCCTCCAACTTCCTCCGGAAATACCTATCCTCAAGCTATCGAGCAGCCTCCAGGAAAAGATCAAAATTATCCTTGACACCATCCTTCCGGAGTAGATTCTTAGCAAGGTGCCGAGTACACCAACGATGGTGCAAAGGTGCGTACCCCTCTATCTCCTCTCGCACAGCATTAAGTATGCCCTGGTGCCTATCAGATATGATGCCCACCTCCCTGCCAGGCCCAACCACATGTATCCGGACTAGCCTCAAGAACCATCCCCAGCTATCATTATTCTCCCTCTCAACCAAAGCAAATGCCAAAGGAACAAGCTTGTTGTTTGCGTCACACGATATGGCTATGAGTAGTGTGCCACGGTACTTGCCAATCAAGAATGTACCATCAATGGAGAAGACTGGACGGCAGTGCCTAAAGGCCTCGACACACTGAGGAAAGCACCAGAAAGCACGGAAGAATATCTGTCTCCCATCCTTCCATGCGTCTGGCCTAGGGATGTACTCGTAATGCATGCTGGGATTCACTGCTTGGATTGCATTGAGAAGTACTAGAAGCTGCTCGTAGCCATCCTCCCAGTCCCCATATATCATCTTCCACGCCCGCTGCTTAGCCCTCCAGGCTTTGCCATAACTTATGTCATATCCTCCATATACCTCATTAACTATTTTGATAATTGTCCTGACCTTCATATTCGGCTCTCCCTGTAATACTTTCATCAACCGCTTGGCAATGAGGGTAGATGTCAACTGCCGATGCTTTGTGCTGAGGTCATGTGAAGAACAAGTATGTGGCCTGACAACTCTTGTGATCTTCCACTTTCCGGAGACCTTTTCCTTCCTTGCACAAACTCTCCATGGACAGCGTTCCTTGTCACACACAACCGTGTAACGCCGCTCTACATAGGAATGTAGGACCTTGTACGGTCTCTTGTGTAACACTATATATGTCCAACGGGCTGGCCCGGCCTGGCACGGCACGACAACGGGCCGGCACGGCCCGGTACCTGTCGTGCCTTAACGGGCCACCGGGCCGCTCGTGCCGTGCCTGCTCATGTTTCGTGCCTGGCCTTCGGCCTAGGCACGGGCCCACGGGCCATTTTTCGTGCCGGGCCGGCCCGATGAGCACGGCAAAATGCACGTGCCGTGCCAGCCCGTGGCCCGTAACAGCTACAACACCTTATCAAACTCAGCTGAGTTCATAGATTTCAAATTTCACATTAATAGTTTGAAATTCACCCGTGATTCACAAGTTCAGTCACAACTCACAAGTCTCAACAGTATCACATTCACATCACAACTTCACATTTCAGATTTCACAAGTCACAATCACTCACAAGTTCACAACTCACAAGTCACAATTCACAAGTCACAACTGAGAAGTGAGAACTGACTAACTATAATTGAGCTGTTTTGTGCAATGCTGCCTCATTAAAAACCTTTCTAGGTAAAACTCACCCTTGTGAGAAACCCTAGAAAGGAAAAAAGAGTGCAGCCAGCTCATAGTCATAGCTCTTAATGTCTTACAAACCACTAGTGGCACTGGTTCATGGCCACTCAAATCCAAAATTACAGTGAGTCTCTCATCAGTCACAATTCAGACTCACAATCACAGGCACACAGGCCAGCAAAAGCCAAAAGATCACTCACTCATCTCACTCACAAGTCACATACTCACATGCACTAAGTTCCAGAAGCATCAGCAGCAGCACCACTCCCGCTGCCGCCGCTTCCTTCTTCTTCATCGAGGTACAGCTTCTCAAATGCCTCCTCAAGCTCTGTGTCTTCAGTTGCATGTTGTTCCCTTGTTGCTCCTAGTTCCCAATCCTTAACATAATAATAGAAGCAAGTTAGTTAGTATTAGTACATAAGCAAGTAATAAAATAACAGAAGCAAGTAGTAGAGTACCTTGATGCAGGTCAACATCTCCACATTCTCTGGCAATAGTCGCCGTCGCCGATCCTCAAGTATCCTCCCTGATAAACTGAAACAGGACTCTGAAGAAACAGTAGAGACAGGAACAGACATAATATCTCTTGCCATTATGCATAGAACTGGATAGGTTAGCTTGTGGTCTTTCCACCAGAGAAGCAAGTCAAAGTCATCTCCATAAGAAGTGACACAATCACTGTCTAAATAAGCAGATAGCTCAGAAACACCAGCAGAAGATGAAGATGAAGTGCCAGGGCCAGGGTGGGGACCAACAACACCTGATCCAGCACCACCAAAGATCCTTCCCCATGCCTGCTTTGACTTACCTGTATGCCCTGATGGCTGTGCAACCCTCTGAGATCTAGCTGCACCAAACTTTTGAACATACTTATCAAACAATTTATAAAGTTCAGCTTTGACATCAGCATAGTATGCACTGTACTCAGTACCCATGTACCCAGCAATTAATTCCAGAACTTTAAAGAAACCTCTCATCTTAGCTCTAGGATCAAGAATGAAAGCAAATGAATACAGATGTGGTATGTTCTCCCAATATTTTAGAAATTTCAGTTTCATAGGACCAACAACAGATCTAAGATTCTGATCTCTTTCACAATCATGCAGATGTTCAGCAATCCCAAGTATATGATGCAAAACCAGTGGACTAGTGGGATAGTACACACCAGACAGAGAGACAGTACAATCATAATAGAGTTCCAGGAATCCATATATCTTTTCAAGAACATACCAATGATTTCTAGTCAACAGTTCAGAACCATAATGAGAGTTAATGAACACAGAAAAGATATTCTTATATGGGATCAAGTGCTTAAGCATTAGGTTAGTAGAATTCCATCTAATATCCATGTCTAAGCCAAACTTTCTTGGTCTAACACCTTTGGCAATACAATATTCTTTGAACATTGCAATTCTTTGATTAGAGGAATTTAGGAAGTTAATAGCAGTTCTCACATCTTTAGTATAAGGTTTCAACCTTTTCAATCCAGATTTCACAATCAAGTTGATGATATGACAGGCACAACGTTGATGTACAAGCAAATACTTAACCTTATTTGGATCAGAAGGTGTAGGTGCAGGATAAGAGCCCAAGTAACCAAAGAACATAGGTGTCAATGTCTCCATAGCCTTAGCATTAGAAGAAGCATTGTCTAGAGTGATGGCAAAGACCTTATCAATCAAACCAAACTCCTCAACAACATTACCAATTCTTTCAGCAATGTTTTCACCAGAATGCTTGACTTCAATCAGCCTAAAACCAATAACCCTCTTCTGTAACTCCCAATTAGCACTAACATAATGAGCAACAACACTGATATAATCTTCCTTAGCATTACCAGACCATATATCAGAAGTCAAAGCAACAGAATGAGTACCAGGCAACACAGAATTCTTAAGCACATCACGACATTCAGTAAACAGTTTAGCCATGTCTCTGGTTGTGGTCTGTCTAGACACACTTTTGAACAAAGGATTATGAGCACGCTTAATATAATCCTCCCAGGCCTGTGTGTCACCTATGCCCAATGGGAGGTCCAGTCTAGCAATCAACCGGCACAATTCAGTACGAGCAACAGCGGGATCATAGGTCCAGTTATTCAAACCATCAGGATTAAGAGCAAGTCTAGACTGGACCCTATTAGCATGATCAGTTTTTTTCCTACAAGACCTCTGGTGCCTAATCAAATGCCCAGTGCCAAATTCAGATCTAGCAGACATTCTAGTTCTACACATCTTGCAGATAGCAGCAATTCTCACATCATTAGCATCTTTGATCTCATGAAAATCCACCCAGACAGCAGATTTGCGCTTACCACCAGTAGAGGTACCATGAGTGGCAGTGCTGGTGGAGCCAGTATGTGTCGCGGTCCCTCCACCGCCGTCGCCATCGAGGGCATCGACATCGATGGGAGGAAGGGGGCCATCGCCGGCATCGACACCGAACAAAGCCGCAGCATCCTGACGGAGGTCGTCGTCGTCCTCCACCTCCTCCAGCTCGTCCTCGAAGGGGCCATCATTGCCGGTGGTGGGATCCGACACGGCATCCCCAACCGCAGACGGCTGGCTCTGACCACGTCGTCCTCGTCCACCACCGTTCCTCAACGGCAAGCGCGGTTGCCTGGCCATGTCTATGCCAGAGGAGGTCGACTCAGCATCAGGCGCCGACCTGCAAATGAAATGCTCAACCAAAAGTCCAAAACGAAACAAAAACGTCAGAAACAGCAGATCAGAGGAGTGACTGGATAGTTCTAGGGTTAGGGTTAGGGTTCTTCGACTTACCTACCGGAGCCCGGTGATGGAGATGACGATGGTCAAGGTGAGGAGGACAGACAGAGACACCGATTAGAGCGGACCAACGACGACGAGCGGCGGAGGAGTGACTGGACAGTGGCACAACTCACATCACAGTAGAGGGAAGAAGGGAAGGGAGGACCGGAGGAGACAGGGCGAGATGGGGAGTTGCGAGATGTGGATCGAGATCACCGGAGTCAGAGACGATGGTCCACGGCGATGAGAGAAGGGCGACGGGCGACGGCGGCGCGAGCACGAGACGACGAGAGCTGAGAGCGAGAGCGACTGCGCGCGCGGTGGAGGGGATTAGGTTTAGGGTTTGGGTGCACAGGCTGGTGGCGGTTTATATATGCGGGCGGGTATGCGGGCGGGGTGGGGCGCGGCCGCACGGGCTGGGACTGGGATGGTGGGCTGGGCCGCTTTGGCGGTTTGGCCTGGCCTCCCTAGCCACCGGGCCGGCCACCTGTTGATATTTGGTAACGCAATTAGGAAATAGGATCCGCAAGCGTACGGATATCGGTGAGCACTTCACCCGAGATGTTATCCTGGGTATCGTATTTATATTTTTACCTTTAGGAGAAAGAGTGCATCTGACTAACCAAATCTATTACTACTAACCTTTAGGCTACAACCACTATGATTCGATGTGAGTGATGTATAGAGAAGACTACAACCGCACTCTTCTTCTAACCTTGGTAAGGATGATCTACTGTTCTATTGGGGAGGTTTACGGAATCTAGACACCACAAAGGATGTTCAACCCGCACCTATAAACCCTATCGATCCTGCTAACGGGATATGGAATACAAAGGTAACTCGGAATTGTCACGTTCCTCGCTACTACCACGGTCCGGCTAGACGAGGGGATATCTATGAGTATCCTAGCTTAAACACCACGTTTACGCTAGAGATGATTACTCTAAACTCTACGCGAAGAGATCAAAGTAAACTCATAAACCAAAGAACAATAAAACAAAGAACTTACTAGAATTTAGAAGTCAAAATACTGAAGAATCCTGAGAACAAGCCTCGGGTTAGAAGAACTTGCTCCCGCAGGTACAACCTCGGAGTAGACACCGACAGGCCGGCTTCCTCCGATCTACACCTCCACTCTATCTCTCTCAATCTAGTAGAACTAATTCTACTTTCACATTGGATGCTAAGCCCTAAGAGGTGGGAACCCTAGAGGGAACCTCTCTCTCTAAACCCTAACTAGAGATATGCAACTGAATAATGAATTGGGGTCTTCTCCACCAGGGGTCAGGGGCCTTGCTTATATAGCCCTTTTGGATGAATCTGGACCGTCGGATCAAACCGACCTTCATCCTACGGTTTTCCTTGATCCTCAAAGGCGGTGGAGCATAATCCGCGAGACTCGACCTGATTGGTCCCGGGGGCAGGGCGGGCGCCCTAGGGCACAGGGCGGGCGCCCTGTGTCCAGCCCCGTTACGGCTCCCGTTCGTTCCCGTGGCTTCTGGAATCTTCTAGATGTAAGATAATTACGTGTTCGGTTAATATCCCGTCATTAATCCGACATGTGGGCCTTTCTTCCGTATTTCCTGATAACCCCCTGCAGAAATAGATAAACAGCAAAACTCGTGGAATTCTGTTAGATCAAACCCTAATTCTAGGTGTTGCTTGCATATAGGTCCTTTTCTTTATTTATTTGATGGTTATAATTGATACTTAAGAACCGTCAACACCACCGGGCCTCTTATTTTTGCCGTGCCGGGCCGTGCCGGCCCACGTGCCGGGGGTCAGCCCAGGCACGGCCTGGTGCCCCGTGCCGGGCCAGCCCGGGCCCGTTGGCTACCGGGTCAGGCCGTGCTCGTGCCGGGCCAAAACGCCGGGTTTCGGGCCGGGCCAACGGGCTCGGGCTGCATGGCCATATATACGTAACACTGCAAAGGCTTGCAACCACCTCTTCAATGCAGGGAGGTCATTGAAAACCCTCCCCTTCTCTATCTCCATACTAGGACCAGCCTCTGGAGCTTCCTGCAGCTCATCATCACGTCCTTCTGCAAACGCCTGATCTGAATGAGTAAGATCACTGAACTCATGAACCATAGGATCACGACGGCCGGGAAAAATACGCCTAAGCATCTCAACGTCACTCTCCGTGAGCTCTCCAACGGGACGATCATCGTCAGAATCAACAGCCCTTGCGATCTCATATGGCTCTGAATCATTCATAATTTCAACACTATTGGAGGCGCGGATTCCATCTCCAATCTGGACTTGAGCATCAGCAGCAGGAGCGCCCTCATTATCGGGAACATCTCCTGCAACATAGCCACAAATAAGAAGAGATGATAAGAAGAGTGGATGAAAAGAAAAGACTTAAGTTACAAAGAAAAAGGACACCTAATTGACACTTACTCGGATGATTCTGTGTCAAAGGGATCTCCTGAGGAGGATGTGCCACATCATTGGGGGCAGATTGTGCATCGGGAACGGTAGGCGGGACCTCCGCATCCACATCACGTTCCGGGACGGGAGGTTCAAAATATGCCTGCTCACCCATCGGCGGGGACAACCCAAGAGGGATGGGATCAACGAGCACCCGCTGCACAACCACATCCAAACTTTGGAACTGGCTTTTCATAGCCGATCTCACATAGTTGTCCCACTGATCTGCATAACCTATTGGGATCATCTTCCTTAGCATGTTGGGAGGGTAACCTAGGTGAAGTACACCCTCAACTATGATGCCATCATCTCTACGGTAATGTACCTCCTCACGAGCTCTTGCAGTCAACTCACTGAATGATGGCCTCTCATTGAATAGCACATGCACACTTTGCATGTCAACAAGCTCAACATATCCATAGCGATCTCGTTCCACAATTCCTCCATAATAAATGCTCACTAGGTTGTCCATCTAGTTCCAAAACATAACTAAGCACAATTGTTTTACTCCAATATATTTAAAACATACTAAGTAATAGGTCTCTAATAAATATAAAGTACATACTAAGTACTACTAACTACTAATTATTCACTACTAACTAACTAAATAATTAACTAAAAAATACATACTAACTACTACTAACTACTAAGTATTCTTAACTAATCACTACTACTAACATAATACTAAGTAATAGGTCTCTAATAAATATAAAGTACATACTAAGTAACTAAAAAATACATACTAACTAATACTAACTTTAAAATACATACTAAAAAATAAATACATAATACTAAGTAATAGGTCTCTAATAGCACAGGCACATTTTGCATGTCAACAACTAACTAACTAATTAGGCACAATACTACTAACTAACTAAATAACTAACTTAAAAAAATACTAACTAAAAAATAACTAACTAATACTAAAAAATAACTAAAAAATACTAACTAACTAACTAAATAATCATATCTACTATAAAATAAATAATCATACTAAACAATAAATAATCATACTAAAAAATACATACTAACTAAAAAATATATACTAAAAAATAACTAATGCTAACTATTTAAAAAAAATTACCTCACGGCCGGCGGCGCGGACGGGGCCGGCGGCGGGCAAGGGCAGCGCGCGGCGCGGTGGGCGCGGGCAGCCGGCGGCGCGTGGGCCGGGGCGGTGCGGGGACCAGGGCGGCCGGCGGCGGCGTCTCCGGCGGCCGGTGGCGCGGGCGGCGGCGGGCGCGGCCGGAGGAAGAAGAGAAGAAGAGAAGAAGAAAAGGAAGAGAAAGAAGAAGAAAAAGAAGAGCCCGAGCTTTTTGCAGGGGGCTTGGCGCCAAGATCCGTGGCGCCATGGCTTGGCGCCAAGATCCCTGGCGCCAAGCTATGCCACGTCGATTGCCACGGAGGCCACGTCGGCGTGGTCTTGGCGCCAGGATATTTGGCGTCATGCCGTTATATCTTGGCGCCATCGACAATAGCGCCAAGCTGAGGGTCTATTTTTTAAATCTTTCCACTAGGGGCCTATTTGAGATAATCTTTCAAAAAAAACAAAAAAGACGGTCCAGGTGAAGGCTCTGTTTCTTCTGGACTGAATTAATCTCGTACGAGATACGGTTACCGGTGGGGCGGAAAGGAGCTCATCAGTCTATCACTCATGCAAGTTGCTCAGGTCAGGCAGATTTGTGGTTGTATAGGCTCGACCGCTGATATATTATAGAGATGCTTTTCACCGATATTCAGAGAGGACAGGTTCAACCAAGTGGGGCCGAGGTCGTCTGAGGCGCTGAAATGGCATCATAGTGTACAGAAAGCGTAAGATAAAATTGCAATGAAAAATATGCAATCTAGAAATCGTCGCGAACCAGGTTTTCCAAAAACCTGTTTTTACACAGATGCAGAATCTGTGCCCCAGGTCCCTTAGCTAGCTAGGTGGCTATATATATACATACATACAGGATAGGAGACTAGTAGTATTTCTTTTCGTGATTTGAGTGGCAATCATCGCAGAGCAAATTGAAGGAATACAAATCATGGTACTGATTCTCCGGAGCTTTTCTGCCCCATACAAGCCGTCCAGGTGAAGGCTCTGTTTCTTCTGGACTGAATTAATCTCGTACGAGATACGGTTACCGGTGGGCGGAAAGGAGCTCATCAGTCTATCACTCATGCAAGTTGCTCAGGTCAGGCAGATTTGTGGTTGTATAGGCTCGACCGCTGATATATTATAGAGATGCTTTTCACCGATATTCAGAGAGGACAGGTTCAACCAAGTGGACTACTGGATGCATGGCGTAGATTCATAGCTATAGCTTTGCCTTGGCCGGCCAGCGCCGTCTGCTCACAGCCTCACACACATGCAAGCTCGATATATCTATCTAGCATGAGCGATTGAGCGTTTATGTCGTTGATCGTACTAGATCGAACTGGACTAGACCAGCTGAGGCGCGGCGGCGTTGGTGTTGGTGAATCGCCGGTGATCGCAGGACCCTAACGACGGGTCCGATCCATCACTGTTCAATGGCCCATAACTGAGCGTACAGTACTGATAGGAGTATAAGACGATTGGGATATGGCAACTGCTCCAGTACTCACTTTTTAAAAAATGGCATGAATCTCAAAGCAGACGATTAAAGAAATTAATTATTTTATATTATTTTGCATCTGGGTCCCGTCTGGGCCCAGCGTCCAAGACTAGCCCGAGCCCAGCCCTGATCCAGATGGGAAGTAACGTCGTGACTCCGTATTCACGCCACGCTGTTTCATTCGTCGCCAGCCAGGCTCAATACTCCTCCCCCGATCCAATTGTTCGTGCTTTGCGGCAAGAGTACGGTGGCGCCACCGAAGCCCCATGCCACCGGTCACCGCACCCCCATCGCTCCCACCGCGCCTCCTTCCCCCTCTGTCTGTGCCCCCATAGCACCACACGCCACCGGGCGCCGCGGCGCAGGGCACACTGGCCGGGGAAGGCGGCCGTCCGCGCCCCATGGCCCCCACGCGCCACCGGCCGGGGAAGGCGCCGGCCCGCGCCCCGCCGCGGCACCGGCCGCGGTAGGCGCCCGTGCCCGCAGGCGCCTCCCGTCTTAGGTTGCCATGTTTGTGCTCGCTCTGTGTTCTTGATTCAAGCATTCCAGTTTGACGCCGGCGGCTCGTTGGCGCGAGCGGGGCGTGGACAGGCGCCTACCTCCTGTGACGCGGCGGGGCGCCTGCCTCGGCCGGTGGCGCGTGGGAGCCATGGGGCGTGGACAGCCGCCTCCCGAGGCCGGTGTGCCCTGCGCCGCGGCGGCCGGTGGTGCATGGTGCGGTGGTGGTGCGGACGGAGGGGGAAGGAGGCGCGGTGGGGGTGATGGGGGTGCGGTGGCCGGAGACATGGCCGCCGCTGCTCGGGAATCGCCAGCGCAAGGTACTGGAGGAGGTGCCGCCGCTGCTCGGGAATGGAAGACGCGTACTCGCGGTATGTTTGGCGACGGCGTCTCAGACGGAATAACGGAGCAGAGCGTTAGGGCTGGACACGCGGCTGGGCTTAGACGGGCCTGGCCCAGGCGGGACCAGTTGCAATATAATGTAAAATAATTAATTTCTTTAATTGTCTGCTTTGAGATTCGTGCTATTTTTTAAACAGGGAGTACGGGAGCAGATGCCTTGGGATATGACCATACAATGGCCACATAAATGGCATGATGCATCGTTTCTCTGGACCAGAAAGAGCGACCAAGACCTTGTTTAGATTGGAAAAAATTTCAACTCGATAAATAGTATCACTTTCGTCTTATTTGGCAAATATTGTCCAATCGTAGATCAACTAGGCTCAAAAGATTCATCTCGTGATTTCCAACTAAACTATATAATTAATTATTTTTTTTACCTACATTTAATACTCTATGTAAGCAGTTAAAAATTGATGTGACGAAGAGAGAGTGAAAAAACTTGGAATTTTGAGGATAACTAAACAAGCAAGGCCCAATTCGTAAATGAATCCTACATAAACTGTGACTCCTCCTGTCCTCTGCGATGGATGATCCATTGTACCTCCAGGGCTCCAGTACCATTTGCCCAGATAAACCCTGACGAAACCTGATTTTCGTTTGCTTTTCATCGGGGCTTGTTTAGGTGCGCATATATTCCTTTCAATCCATATGTGTTGGAGTGGATTAGAGTAAAATTAAACTAAATTTCATTTGATTACACTTCAACCATGTGGATCGAGATGAATACACTTACGTCAAACGAGGCCTCATGTAACGACAGGACACGAGCACAACTGTAGAAGTAGCGTCAAGTCCATGCACCGTGGCCGCTGTCTTACGTGACCTACTCAACGAACCAATACACACACAGTTATCGGATTTTGTTTTTAGGAAATACAGTTATCGGATTTCGAACATTGTTGCCTTATTTAAAAAAACAGTTATCGGATTTCGACTCCATATATAAAATAATTATTTCTCAAAAAAAAATCTAAAACAATCTGGATATCTTAATTTCAACTTGAAGCGACGAGCGAGCAGGAAGCGTAAATATGTATTGATATTATCGTAAATTAGTATATAAAATTATCGTAAATGGAGGTGGCTACAGAATAACTTATTTTGTAGCTGGCTACTGAATATACTCCATTTACGTTATAGTAACTGAATACACGCCAATGCCATAGAAAGCCTGCCCCATGGCCCCACCAATCCACACCCTGTCTCAGCGTCTCCCTCTCTATCATCTGCTGGCCATTTCAAAATCTCTCTCCTCCCTCCTGAAAGGTCCTAATATGGCTAGAGGGGGGTGAATAGCCTATTAAAAATTCTACAAACTTACTAGAACAAAATATTAGTATAACAAATGGTGAAATATAATTTTGCTCTAACTTTACAAGGGTTGCAAGCTACCTATCCAACAATTCTAGTAACTATGATCACTATAATAACCAATGGCTAAGTCACTGCGAGCTCTCAAAAGCTAGCTACACTAAAGAGCTCAACTAAGTGACAAGCTATACTAGCAAAGATAATACAAGCTCTCAAAACTAATTACACTAAAGAGCTTGTTACAACTAGTTTGCGGAAAGTAAAAGAGAGGTATGTGATCTTTATACCGCCGCGTCGAGGAATGAACCAATCACAATGATATGAAGACCGATCACCGGGAGAAATCCAAGGAATCAATCACAATAGAGACACGATTTTTATCCCAAGGTTCACGTGCTTACCGGCACGCTACGTCCCCGTTGTGTCGACCAACACTTGGTGGTTCGGCGACGAACCTCGTCCAACCCGTGGACACCGCAAGAACCTACCCACAAGTGAGGTAACTCAATGACACAAGCAATTTACTAGAGTTGCTTTTGGCGCTCCACCGGGGAAGGCACGACACCCCTCACAGATCACCGGGAGAAGGCTAAGAACAAGCACCACTCTTGCCACAACTCCTCCGCTGCCTCAAGCCGTCTAGGTGGCAGCAACCACTAGGAGAAATAAGAATCCCGCAGCCAAAGATCACCCAAGTGCCACTAAAATGCAAACTCACAAGCACAATGCACTTGGATCACTCAATCTCACTTTGAATTAACAACCAAGCAAGGGAGATAAGTGGGAGGGAGTATTTTCAGTTCAAGAGGATGTTAGGATGTCAAAATATCGAAGAGAGGTCCCCAAGAGCCGGCCAACACATATTTATAAGGGTCCCCAACGAAATAGAGCCGTTAGGCACTGAACCCTTCTCTGCGCGGGTGCACCGGACGCACAGGTGCTCACGCACCTGACGCTGACCAACGTCCGGTCGCCACCCCTCCAGCCGCTAGATCGCTGCCACGTGTCATCGTTTAAATCTCGTGCGTTGATCTCCAATGGTCAAGTTCAAAGCACCGCGCACGTTAAGATAGCATCGGACGCACCGGTGCATATCACCTGACGCACGCCCGGCGTCTGGTCAATACAATATCGCGTTGCTGAGTAAGTTGTACCGGACGCAGCACAGTAACGCACCTGACGCTGAGCCTCCTGCGTCTGGTGCAGAACAGAGAGCTCCCAGATGCACCTAACGCGTCTGCTGGATACTGATCGGACACAACCAGCGTCCGGTCAGTACAAGAACAATTCTTTGCGTTAGAGCCACTCACACCGGATGGTGACGTCACACGTCCGGTACACACTCCCTTTTCTGCACCGGACGCGCCGGTGACCAAAACTGGCCAGGCGCCGCGCTGCACAACTGATCGGACGCTGGGGCCAGCGTTCGGTGCTCCCGAAGCCATCGTCCGGTGCACTAAACTCCACCTCCTTCGCAAATGTGCTAACACCACCAAGTGTACATCACCATGTGCATGCGTGTTAACATTTTCTGCAATCATTTTGAAGGAGTTAGGTTTGCTCTCCACTAGATCTAAATGCATATGCAAATGAATCCTCATCTAGTGGCACTTAAGTGATCAATAGCCCCAGAAATTCCCCTCTTTATAGTACGGCTACCGATCCTAAATGTGATCACACCCTCTATGGTGTCTTGATCACTGAAAGCAGACCTCTATGATATACCTTTGCCTTGATTTCCATCGGGTTTTATTTTATCTTTCTTATTTTCCAAATGTGAAGCACTTGATCATCTTTTGGTCATCACCATCATCACCATGATCATCTCTAGGCTCCACCACTTGGCATGGGACTTTATCATTTCATGTCTACACACTTAGCATAATGATTAGTCCCTAGGTTTCATCAATTATCCAAAACTAAACTAGGGCTTTCAATCTCCCCCTTTTTGGTAATTGATGACAACCTTTTTCATAAAGATTTTCAATAAAGTTCTTTTGGATTCATGTTGCTTGCCCAAGCATTTTACCATGTGTAAAGGATATGGACAAGTTTTATAAACCCGAATTGGTAGCAATTGCTCCCCCTACATATGTGCTAAGAGTTTGGATTTGAAAGCTTGCACACATGCTTAGATAGGAAGTATAGGAGTCAATTTCTACCAAATGATGCTAAGGTATAAAGAATGGACCTTTGAAGCGTGATACCAATCGGAGTTGCCAATATACATCATCCTTAGCACTATTGTTTGTTATATACCACTTGAAAAACATCAAAAACACTAGATACCTCGTGAGATCAACATTATAAGCAAGGCTCTAGTACCACTTGGAAAGTAAACAAGGCATATCTAACTTACATCCTATGCATGCTAGTTCTTCATTTCATCATTCAAACCTACAACTAGCATACACCACACAAGCATGTAATGGAGAAACAAAACTTGTGCTATGCAAGCAAACATATGTAATGCACATTCAAATGCAACATACAAGTTTATGAGCTTGCTCCCCCTACTTGTGTGCTTCAAATTTTAATTGATCCCCTTACAATGTCATTTCATTTGTTTACTCCCCTATCACATTATCTTTGTGAATTACTTCTCCTCTTTTGGCAACAATGACCACAAAAGGTGAGCTCAAATTTTAGATAGGTTGAGTGAAACCATGATAAGTGAGGATCACTTTTCCAATTTGGTTCAATCTAGATTACTTGCAAAAGATATTTAACTCGGTTTGATCTAAGGGCAAGCTTCTTCACACCTCCAAGTGAGGGTTATCATGCACCATGTTGAGTTAAACACTTATAGCTCATTTTATAGATCAAACACTAGGTTCACTAGCCCACAAACATGTCATATGCTACCACTAGATCATATCAAGCATAGAGGCAATAGTGGTACCATACAAGCATCAAATTCATTTGATTTTCATGAATGAGCCTAAGACATGATATGAATGGCTAGATGCACTAAACAAGTCCTTAGCAATGGATGGATGACATGCCAAACAACTTTACCTTGCTTTGCTCGAAGGAGAGGCAAGTCATATAATGGGTGTGCATCAACACATATTTGAGAAGTAAAGTATGTTCAATTCATTCCTTAGCTTGCAAAACCTCTTCTCATCAAGTGGCTTGGTGAAGATATCGGCAAGTTGATCATCGGTGCCAACACTCTCAATGCAAATGTCCCCTTTTTGTTGATGATCTCTTATGAAATGATGGCGGACATCTATATGCTTTGTTCTTGCTTGTTGAACCGGATTGTTGGTGAGCTTTACGGCACTTTCATTGTCACATAGTAATGGCACTTGTTTGAACTTGATTTCAAAATCATTCAAGGTGGCCTTCATCCAAAGAATTTGTGCACAACAACTAACCGCGGCTATGTATTCGGCTTCGGCGGTTGAAAGTGCAACACTATTTTGCTTCTTGGATGACCATGAGACAAGTGATTTTCCCAATAGTTGACATGTGCCTGAAGTGCTTCTTCTCTCAAATTTGCATCCCGCATAATCGGAGTCCGAATATTCAATCAATTCAAACTTTGCTCCTTTGGGATACCACAAACCAATATTTTGTGTATGCTTCAAGTACCTCAATATTCTCTTTGTTGCCTTCAAATGACTTTCTCTTGATGAGGCTTGGAATCTTGCACACATGCATACACTAAACATCACATCCGGCCTTGATGCGGTCACATAGAGTAGGCTTCCAATCATAGACCGATATATTGTTTGATCCACCATATTGCCACTTGAATCACTATCTAGGCTTCCATTTGTCCCTATTGGTGTACTTATGTCTTTTGCATCTTCCATGTCAAATTTCTTGAGCATGTCTTTGATGTACTTGCCTTGACTTACAAAAGTTCCATTCTTCAATTGCTTGATTTGAAGATCAAGGAAGTAACTAAGTTCTCCAATCATTGACATCTCAAACTCTTTAGCCATCATCTTTCCAAACTCATCACAATAATCTTGATTTGTTGAACCAAATATAATGTCATCTACATATATTTGCAACACAAACAAGTTCTTTCCAATCTTCTTGGTGAAGAGAGTGGTGTCTACCTTTCCCATGATGAACCCTTTAGAGAGCAAGAAGTCTCTCAATCTCTCATACCATACTCTAGGTGCTTGCTTCAAGCCATATAACACCTTCTTCAACTTGTACACATGGTTGGGCTTCTTGTAATCTTCAAAACCAAGAGGTTGCTCGACATAGACTTCTTCATTGATGTAGCCATTGAGAAATGCACTCTTCACATCCATTTGATAGAGCTTGATGTTGTGGGCACAAGCATAGGCTAACAAGATCCTAATTGCTTCCAATCTTGCAACCGGGGCATATGTTTCACCAAAGTCAAGACCATCTACTTGAGTGTATTCTTGAGCCACTAGTCTTGGTTTGTTCCTTATTACTGTCTCATCTTGATCTTGCTTGTTGCGAAAGACCCATTTGGTTCCAATCACATTATGATCCTTTGGCCTCTCAACTAACTCCCATACTTGATTTCTCTTGAAGTTGTTTAACTCTTCATGCATAGCATTGACCCAATCAACATCCTTCAAAGCTTCATCTATCTTCTTTGGTTCAATGGATGACATAATTGAAAAGTGTTCACAAAATGATGCCAATCTTGATCTTGTTTGTACTCCTCTTGATATGTCACCAATAATAGAGTCTAGGGGTATGATCTCTTGCAATGTTGGTCGGTTGGAGAACTTGCACTTGATTGCTTGCATTTGATTGATCATTTGGTTGAGATGATGAACTAGCCACTTGTTTATCTTGCATTTGAGATGATGTACTAGCTTGATTTTGATCATGAGAACCACTAACTTGCACATTTGAGTTAGAGAGCACTTGGTCTTTGTAATCATCAATTTCAATCACTTCTCTATGCCTTATGTCACCAATATCCATCTTCTTCATTGCATTGGCCAATTGAGTGCCTCTCACATCATCTAGATTTTCATCTTCCTCTTGGGAGCCATTGGTTTCATCAAATTACACATCATGAACTTCTTCAAGAGTACCACTAGCCAAATTCTAAATTATATAAGCTTTGCTAGTAGTGGAGTAACCAAGCAAGAAGCATTCATCACATTTCTTCTCAAACTTGCTTAATCTAGTGTCTTTCTTCAGTAAATAGCATTTGCAACCAAATACCCAAAAATATGCAATATTGGGCTTTCTACCATTCAAGATCTCATATGGTGTCATCTCTAAAAATTGATGGCAATAGAGGCGGTTGCTATAGAAACATGCCGTGTTGATTGCTTCGGCCCAAAAGGAATGACTAACATTCCTTGGTGATCAAAGTTCTATTCTTCCTTTCAACTAGCCCATTGGATTGTGGTGTGTACTTGGCCGAGAATTGATGCCTAATGCCATACTCATCACAAAGCTTATCAATTCTTGTATTCTTGAATTCACTTCAATTGTCACTTCTCACTTTCTTGATTGTAGTTTTAAACTCATTTTGCACTCTCTTGATGAATTTCTTGAATGTATCAAACACATCACTCTTGTCGCCAAGGAATGCTACCCAAGTGTATCTTGTGAAGTCATCCATATTCACAAAGCCATACTTGTTGCCACCAATGCTTGTATATGTTGTTGGCCTAAACAAATTCATATGCAATAACTCAAATGCCTTTGATGTACTCATTGTACTCTTCTTTGGATGAGTGTTGCCCACTTGCTTTCCGGCTTGACATGTACTACATAGCTTATCTTTCTCAAATGTGACATCTTTCAAGCCTCTCACTAAGTCATGCTTCACTAACTTGTTCAATTGCTTCATCCCAACATGACCAAGTCTTCTATGCCATAGCCAACTCATGCTAGATTTGGTGAGCAAGCATGTTGACAATTTAACTTCACTATCATCAAAATCAACCAAGTATAAATTCTCATATCTAAAGCCTTTGAAGATCAAATTAGAGCCATCTATACTTATGATCTCAACATCATCAACACCCAAGATGCACTTAAAACCAAGATCACACAATTGAGCTACCGACAATAGGTTGAAGTTCAAGCTCTCTACTAGTAGCACATTGGAAATGCTCAAATCATTGGATATAGAAATTTTACCAAGCCTCTTAACCTTTCCTTTGCTATTATCACCAAATGTGATACTTTGAACACCATCACCATCATTTGACTTGATTGAATTGAACATTCTTGCATTACCGGTCATGTGTTGTGTGCACCCACTATCAAGCACTCAATGCCTTCCTCCGGCTTTATAATTGACCTACAAAACAAATTAATGTTTCTTAGGTACCCATACTTGTTTAGGTCCTTAGAGGTTAGTTACTAAGCTCTTTGGTACCCAAATGACCTTCTTCTTTGGGCCCACAATCGGTGTACCAACAAACTTAGCATGCACACCTTTCTCACCCTTGGTAAGCACATAACAAGAATCAAAATGAATGTAAGGTACATTAGCATTTTTCTTGTTCTTGTTCATTTTATTGCAATTATGCTCTAGGTGCCCAACTTGCTTGCATCTATTGTAAAACCGACCATTGCTCTTCACAAAGCTATGAGTTGCAAAGGTCGTCTTGCCTTTCTTGGGGGTGTAGCCCAATCCCTCTTTGTTGAGAGAAAATCTTTGGCTACCCAAGCATTTTAGCAAGCGGGCCTCACCACCATAGGCCTTGCCTAAGGCGTGAGTGAGCTCATCCACCTCTCTCTTGAGAGTCTCATTCTCAACCAATAGTGAAGCATCACAAGTGACACTATCACTAGTAGTGGAGGTAGAGTTGGTGGTGGTGGATGAAGAGCTACAAGAAGGGTTAGTGGAGGCAACAATTATAGGACTATGAAAAGATTCATCAATAAGATCACAAGTTAGTCCCACATCACAAGTTACAATAACTTGCTCCTCCATGGTCTCCTTCTCCTTAGCACGTTCAAGTAGAGAAGAGTGAGTTTTTTCAAGCTTTGTGTGAGCAAGGCCAAGCTCCTCATAGTCTTTCTTTAGACACTCATGAGATGCTTGGAGCTCATCAAAGGATTTCTTAAGGGCTTTGAGCTCCTTTTGCAATGCTTTGCACTCATTTCTCTTCTTTTCATAGCTGGTGCTAAGTTTCTCACATATATCTATAAGCTCATCCTTGGAGTAGTCCTCCTCATCATCACTCCTACAATCATCACTATCATAATCATCATCACTTTCATCATATTTTACCTTAGTGGGTTTTGCCATAAGGCATGTCGAAGGAGTGTCGAAGAGGGATGGCTTGTTGTGGATGGCGATGCTTGCAAGTGCCTTCTTGATGGACCTCTTGTCATCATCACTTGAATCATCATCATCACTATCATTGGAGCAATCACTATCCCAAGTGACCACATAGCCACTTCTCTTCTTCTTCTTCTTGAAGGTCATCTTCTTCTCCTTCTTTTTCTTCTTGTCCTTTTTCTTCTTCTTCTCATTCTCATCATCATTTCTTTTGTGAGGACAATCCACCACAATGTGATCCGGGCTCTTGCACTCAAAGCAAAGCCTTACATGCTCCTTCATGGAATCTCTTCTCTTTCTTGCACCATAGCCTCTCTTCTTCATGAATTTGCCCATCTTGCGCACTAGAAGAGCCATAGCCTCATCATCAAAGTCATCATCATCTTCACTAGATGCTTCTTTCTTGGACTTGCCCTTGTATGAAGAAGAAGAAGCCTTGAATGCCACACTCTTTTCTTTCTTGTCTTTCTTGGTTTTCTTCTCTTCATCTTCATTTTCACTATCATTGTATTGGGCATCGGTCATGACATCTCCAAGTACCTCATCGGGAGATACACTGGTCAATCCTCCTCTAAAGATAATAGTGTTGGGAGTATGCCCTAGAGGTTATCATAGAGATGATTGTATTGCCTTGTATCCATGACATATAATGAGTCCAATGAATATCCATTAAAGACAACTTGTATCGATTAGCAATTATGTGAATTGTTTGTGAAACTCTTTTACTTGTATGGTTATTCTAGAATGGTCCCTGATCGGAGTTCATGTTAGGACGCACATGAATATTAGATCAGCACATTATTAGTTGATGACTATGTTTCACAAGTCATAGACATAAAGATGTTAAACTAATAATGTGGGCACATGTGTAACATGTAGGCTGGACTGACCCAACGTGAGATGTTGTTATTGTCTCGATTCACATCATGTACATTATGTCCTTAGACCTGAGATTGTTGTATGTACTCAAGATGTGAAATGACCTACTTAGAGACTATCAAACGCTACTCCGTAACTGGGTAGTTATAAAGGTGGTCTTCGGGTTTGTCAAGAAACATGCTGTGAGACATAGACAATCAAGATGGAATTTGCCCCTCTCTATGTGAGAGAGATATCAATGGAACACTCTAATGATTGGATCAACAAATGCATGGCCGTGCTTAGGTTAAGTGTTAACCTATGAGTTGGACCAAATATCGTGTGGCAAAAGGAATGACAAGTATATGGTTTGTGGTGGTTCGTCTGATATGATCTTAGTGTACACATAGGAGTTGACACGTCTTGCTAGAGACCGCTATCAACTAATGGCCGAGTAGGAGTACTCGGGCCACGTCTATTTGTACATGAACCCATAGGGTCGCACGCTTAAGGGGTTGGAAGCCCAATTCGGGTTGGACCCGAATTTGACTAGGCTTAGGGTTTTCTAATTGGGCCTCCAGTTTGGGGCTCATTAGAGGCGCCTATATAAGAGAGGGAAGGGGGCGCGGCCAGGGATCACGTCATTGAGCAGCCGCCGCCATCACCCTCCCCACGCTGACGCCTACTGTTCCTCACGGATCTAGCAGTCCGGAGGCGCAACGCTTTCTCCCCGTACGTGTGGGATACCTTGGAGGTGCTGCATCTGGAGCACAAGGATGAACCGCATGAGAGGGACAATCCACGAGCGGAGGGTGGACATGACGGACGACCACACAACTGCACGGCACTACTACGACGCGTTCGACTACATCGAGTCACTTCCGCTGCACCTGCGCGTCTAGTGGTAATTCCGTGATCTATAACTAGCAGTAGTTCTTGGTTTATGGGGTCAAAAAATTTTGTTTTCCGGCTAGCGTAGCATCCCCATATCCCTTCAAATAGTTCTCAATGTCTTAAACTTCTTTGGCAAGCACATCAAGAATTTATGAGAGAAATCTTCATCCTTCACATTTTCACCAAGGCTCTTGAGATCATTAATGATGACTTGATGCCTATAGAACATCTCCAGAATGGACTCATCATCCTTCATCTTGAAGTTGGATAGCTTGTCCTTGAGCATATAGAGCTTGACACTTTTTACCGTTGAAGTGCCCTCATATGTTTCTTCTAATCTTGTCCACACTTCACTAGCCTTCTCAAGATCCTTGACTTGCTCAAACACCTTTGCATCAATACCATTGTAAATGGTGTTGAGAGCCATTGTATTGCATTGCTTGTTTGCTCTTTCATTGTCGGTGGGGTTAGCGTAATCAAGTATCACAAAATCATGCTCGGTCACTTCCCACACTCTATCATTGATTGAAACAAGATATATTTTCATCTTTCTTTTTGAATAGTCAAAGGAACTAGTGCCATCAAAGAAAGGTGGTTTGCCCCCAACATGGTTGAACACAATTTGAGCCATATCTTGTGCACCGAGGTTGTTAAGCCTTTAAAAAATGGTGACCATGGCTCCGATACCACTTGAAAGATCCTAATATGGCTAGAGGGGGTGAATAGCCTATTAAAAATTCTATAAACTCACTAGAGCAAACTGTTAGTATGACAAATGGCGAAATGCAATTTTGTTCTAGCTCTACAAGAGTTGCAAGCCACCTATCCAACAATTCTAGTAACTATGATCACTATAACAATCAATGACTAAGTCACTACGAGCTCTCAAAAGCTAGCTACACTAAAGAGCTCAACTAAGTGACAAGCTATACTAGCAAAGATAATACAAACTCTCAAAACTAATTACACTAAAGAGCTTGTTACAACTAGTTTGCGGAAAGTAAAAGAGAGGTATGTGATCTTTATACCGCCGCGTCGAGGAATGAACCAATCACAATGATATGAAGACCAATCACCGGGAGAAATCCAAGGAATCAATCACAATAGAGACACGATTTTTATCCCAAGGTTCACGTGCTTGCCAGCACGCTACGTCCCCGTTGTGTCGACCAACACTTGGTGGTTCGACGGCTAAGAGGTGTAGCACGAACCTCGTCCAACCCGTGGACACCGCAATAACCTACCCACAAGTGAGGTAACTCAATGACACAAGCAATTTACTAGAGTTGCCTTTGGCGCTCCACCGGGGAAGGCACGACACCCCTCACAGATCACCGGGAGGTGGCTAAGAACAAGCACCACTCTTGCCACAACTCCTCCGCTGCCTCCAAGCTGTCTAGGTGGTGGCAACCACCAGGAGAAACAAGAATCCCGCAGCCAAAGATCACCCAAATGCCACTAAGATGAAAACTCACAAAGCACAATGCACTTGGATCAGTCAATCTCACTTTGGATTAGCAACGAAGCAAGGAAGATGAGTGGAAGAGAGTATTCTCAGCTCAAGAGGATGTTAGGATGTCAAAATATCCAAGAGAGGTCCCTAAGATCCGGCCAACACATATTTATAAGGGTCCCCAACGAAATAGAGTCGTTAGGCACTGAACCCTTCTCTACGCGGGTGCACCGAACGCGCAGGTGCTCACGCACCTGACGTTGACCAGCGTCTGATCGCCAACCTGCCTGCCGCTAGATCGCTACCACGTGTCATATCTTGCGCGTTGATCTCCAACGGTCAAGTTCAAAGCACCGCACTTGTTAAGATAGCACCGGACGCACTGGTGCATAGCACCTGGCGCACGCCCGACGTCCGGTCAATACAATATCGCGCTGCTGAGTAAGTTGCACCAGACGCAGCACAGTAACGCACCTGACGCTGAGCCTCCTGCATCCGGTGCGGAACAGAGAGCTACCAAAGAGCTCCCAGACGCACCTGACGCGTCCGCCGGGTACTGATCGGACGCAGCCAGCATTCGGTTAGTACAAGAACAATTCTTTGCGTCAGAGCCACTCACACCAGACGCTGACGTCATGCGTCCGGTACACACTCCCTTTTCTGCACCGGACGCGCTGGTGACCAAAACTGGCCAGGCACCGCGCTGCACAACTGACCGGACGCTAGGGCCAGTTTCCGGTGCTCCCGAAGCCACCGTCCGGTGCACTAAAAATAGTGAAGAACACTTCCAAAAATTCATCGAATCCTGCCTCGCAATCCCATCTCTACCGCTCAAACTTCACCTCCTTCGTAAATGTGCTAACACCACCAAGTGTACATCACCATGTGCATGTGTGTTAACATTTTCCGCAATCATTTTGAAGGAGTTAGGTTAGCTCTCCACTAGATCTAAATGCATATGCAAATGAATCCTCATCTAGTGGCACTTAAGTGATCAATAGCCCCAGAAATTTCCTTCTTTATAGTACGGCTACCGATCCTAAATGTGATCACACCCTCTATGGTGTCTTGATCACTGAAAGCAAACCCCTATGATATACCTTTGCCTTGATTTCCATCGGGTTTTGTTTTCTCTTTTTTCTTTTTCAAATGTGATGCACTTGATCATCTTTTGCTCATCAGCATCATCACCATGATCATCTCTAGGCTCCACCACTTGGCATGGAACTTTATCATTTCATGTCTACACACTTAGCATAATGATTAGTCCCTAGGTTTCATCAATTATCCAAAACCAAACTAGGGTTTTCACCTCCCACCACACAACCTGCGGTTCAGCTCCTAGATCCGGCGACATGTTTCCTTCCTCGCCGACAGTCTGCCGAGCATGGTGGCCTCCTCCCTAGCTCCTTCCTGATGGTGCCTCTTCCCCGACTGCGGCGGCCCCCTCCCCGGCTGTTGCTCTCCTTCTGCTGGCGGCGAGCCCTTAGCGACGACGCTGTCAGTCCAGGGCGCACGGTGACCCTCGGTGGCGGCGCGGCCCGCCCAACGCTCTCAGCGGCCTTCGACGGCTGCGCGGCCTGCTAGCGCACTCAGCGGCCCCCGACGGTGGCGTGGCTCGGACATCGCGCTCCGTTGCTCCCTTCTCCGGTATCGCAACATGAGGCACGGAACACGGCGGCCCTGCACACATCCCTGATGCATCCGTTGGCGACGACGGTGAGGCCCCCTGCATCCGGTGGCGAGGCCCCCCCCAGCCGGCATGCGGTCACGGTGGTCGGCCAGCCGCGTGGCCCCCAGCGTCAGCACGGCCAGATGCGCGGGCACGACGCGCCCTAGCTGCGGCGCGACCCGACTGCGCGATGACCCTCCCCTCCCCCATTTGATTCCACCATGACGGTGCTTCACCGATGATAGCGGTGACGCCCCCAGATTTGGTCGCACATGGGCTTCATCCGACGACGGCGGCGTGACCCACCCCACGACGACGGGGTGACCCACCCCACGCGGTTGTCTCCTGCACGCACACGTCGTTGGCGTACTCCTCCACCACACAGGCAGCGTCGCCTACCTCCCTGCACCCACTGGCGGCAACGACGCCCCTTCCCTGACAGCAGTCGGCTTCCCCTTCCACGTCCGGCGATTGCAGTTCGTCCCCGATGCGGCGGGGCTTGTTCATCCCCGACAGGGCACCGGCCAGATGCCACCTTCCCATGTGGATCTGCTACCCTCCCACACAGACCACCTGCTGGGGCAATGGCTGCTTGCTCCATGACATTAGGTACGCAACCATCTTCCCCACCAAGAGGAGTCGTCTCCTCAAGTTTTCGATCGAGCTGCAGCATCCCTCCATCGAGCAGGACAGCAGGTACCTGATTGATTCCTCTGCTCTGTATTTTTCTACTTGCTTCTGCTCTTGAGCAGGGCAGCAGCGTGCCAATTTGTTTATATTTGTTTTGCTGAAGCGTATCTTGGCAATTATTGACTGGCGTTGAAAAGATTAAATGGACTAACAACTATATGAGGAAGCACTATATTTAAATCCAAACAAGTATTTTGATGCCAGTTAGGTGTTTTGCATTTCTGTTTTTTTCAATTAGGTTGTGATGTGCTAATTTCTATAGTGATGTGCACTGAAACTTGTAGAAAAAATTTATACTAATATTTTCAATACTATTGATTTGGAGGTGCAGAACTGCTTCTGACCTTCTCCACACGACGAGCAGCGAGGCCACCGGGTCCACCAGGATGGACGACAGTGTTGTGGTGGCCACGGGGACTGCTACTGCATCGCCAATGCGTAGATCATTATGCCGCATCCTAACTTTGTTTCATTTATGTTTTTTATGCGAACGAATCAAGATCTGAATTCTTGGTGTTATTTTGATGCAATTACCACACCTCTTGACGATGCGGCAGCTGGGCTCAATGACAGCATAAGTTTCTATGCCTTTCACCAATATTTTTTTGCTTTTCTTTGGTTACTATGCTTGCATGCATACTTTTCTACGCATGCTTAACTATGTTTTGAGACCTGATTAGAAAAAAAAAAATGTATGTTTATGCATGAATTTCTATATACAAGTTGTTCATTATACTTGAGTGAAATATTTGATTTGTACTTACTATGTTTCTATGCATCCACTTGGTGATTTAAGGGGAACATGCCTAGGCCTGTTCTATGCATGCATACAAAATCTCCAACATTGGACTGTACGTGTTGCGCT
>CM039584.1:37787603-37830135 GCA_022457205.1 Saccharum spontaneum
AGAGGTTTGGTCAATCCCCCCCCTGCATTTTCGGAGATCGCAAAGCAGAATTGCACATGGAGGCAAAGTTTTACAACTCAATTATTGCTTCGATTCCCAGCTTATGATCGTTGACCTGCCTGCCTGCCTCAACAACTACCCAAAAGGTTAAGACATTTGGTATGCACTACCCACCAAGGGCCATGGGAAAAAGTAGTTGGCCTATTGTAAATTTCGTCCACAAAAAACGTACTATATGACAATCGATCTCACGAGCCAGCGCACGGGCACACATGTGCACGCACAATTTGTGAACCCATGCACGGGTGCGTGACACTCCAAAAGGCGATGCATGGGCACACGCAGACGCAGCAGCGGGCGTGACTGTACGCCACTGCAACAGCCAGCGCGGTAATGGCGTCATGTAGGGCAACGGCGACTGCGGCATACGAGCACGTCGGCACGAGAAGGGTGCGTGGTGAGAGCGACGCCAAACGAAGTAGCCATGATGCCGGCGTGTGCCTATCCAACGACGCAACACGCACAATACATGGTGCAAAAAGCGATTAATTTTGTTTTCTTTTTTCTAGTCATGACCATATTATGTGACGCTCTGGATCGGAGCGTTTTCCAGATAACGCATGGTTATCTACCTAGATGTATCACAAGTTTGCAAGCAAGTAGCACCGTTGCGGCTCGATGAGATCACCCAAGAATAAAGACTGTTTGGTTCAACGCCTAGTAATCGGCCTCACAAGTTGCTGCTGAATTCATTTCCTGGCGGAGAGAAAAAAAAATGCTCTAGCACATTCGATAGCACAGCTCCTCGGCTGCCTGCGTCGAGCAGCAAACACCGGCGCAACAAACAAGAACCCACTACGTGTGCTACCACCGACACCAAGCGGTGGAGCCGGACCATACGTGCCAGTGGCACCAGTACGTGGCGCTCCGCTACTGGTCAAATCCGCTGTTGCGACAGCACCCCGTCGCAGCTCCAACGCATCCGATCCCATTCGACGGAACGCCCGTGCAATTATGCCACCGCGGGTCCCTGGTCCACTGGTCAGTGGCTCACTCTCTCGTTGCTCCCTTGCTCTGCCACTATCATCGCTGACACGACACGCCGCTGTGAAGCAAAAGGGCGTCTCGGAGGAGTAAGCGCGAAGTAATCCCTGATCAGGAATCACCGCGGCAAAAATTACGGCGCCACGGCGATGACACTGAGGATTACTAGGGTGATAATCAAATGCGGTGACGCCGCGTCGCTATAAAAGAGCTCCTCGCGCCCGCTTTCCTCCTCCCCGCCCCACCAACACTCCCACCAGCCATCGCATCCGCTCACCCGCGCCCCGTCCACAGCCAAATACGCCTCCGATCCAGCGCCCACCCGCCACGGTCTCCAGTGAGTTCGAGCGAGGTAAGCTTAGATCTGAGCGAGTTCTCGCGCGTCGCAGGTAAAGTTCACTCGACCCCCTCATCCCCTCCTGCTAATCTCATCTCCTTGCTCTGTTTTCGTCTTCCTCGAGCAGACAGCGAGAGACCCGGGGCCTTTTAGATCCTGGGCTTCAGATCTGCTATTTCTTCGTCGGTTTGGTTTTAGTAGTCCACTAGGTTGCTAGTAGGTTGGTAGCCAAGAGGGGTTCTTTTTCCACACCTCACTTGTGCAAGTAAGTTCCTGCTGAGCAGATCTACCCACCAGTGCCATCTGTTTTTACTGAGGCTGTTGGGTTCTGCCAGTTTCTTCGTTTTGTTCTTGGTTTGCTAGAGAAAAAAAAACAAAAAAAAACAGTCTAGATGGCCGCCGCTATTGATCTGTCAGGGGAGGAGCTGATGAGAGCACTCGAGCCTTTTATCCAGGATGCCTCCTCTGCTCCTCACGGATCCAGTCCGCTCCTCCACACCCACCAGCCTCTCAGTCCCTCGTCGCCGTTCTCCTTCCACCAAGTCGCCGCCGCAGCCGCCTACGGCGGGTACCCGTTCGCCGCCGCGGCCGAGGGGGCGGGCGAGCTGAGCCCAGCCCAGATGCAGTACATCCAGGCCCGCCTCCACCTGCAGCGCCAGTCGCCGCAGTCCTCCGTGCTGGGCCCGCGGGCCCAGCCCATGAAGGCGTCCGCGGCGGCGGCCCCGACCCCGCCGCGGCCGCAGAAGCTGTACCGCGGCGTGCGGCAGCGGCACTGGGGCAAGTGGGTGGCGGAGATCCGCCTCCCGCGGAACCGCACCCGCCTCTGGCTCGGCACCTTCGACACCGCCGAGGAGGCGGCGCTCGCCTACGACCAGGCCGCGTACCGCCTCCGCGGCGACGCGGCGCGCCTCAACTTCCCCGACAACGCCGCCTCCCGCGGCCCGCTCCACGCCTCCGTCGACGCCAAGCTCCAGACGCTCTGCCAGAACATCGCCGCGTCCAAGAAGGGCGCCAAGAAGCCCGCCTCCGCCGCCGCCGCCGCCGCAGCTGCCACGTCGTCGTCCGCCCCCACCAGCAACTGCTCCTCCTCGCCGTCCTCCGACGACGCGTCCTCGTCCTGCCTCGAGTCCGCCGCCGAGTCCTCGTGCCCGTCCCCGTCGCCGTCCGCCTCCCCCGAGTCGTCGACGGTGCCGGAGATGCAGCAGCTGGACTTCAGCGAGGCGCCGTGGGACGAGGCCGCCGGCTTCGCGCTCACCAAGTACCCGTCGTACGAGATCGACTGGGACTCCCTCCTCGCCGCCAATTAACCACCGACCGACATTGTTCTTCTTCTTGGCTCCTTCCGACGACTACTGCAGGCTGCAGCAGAGTGTTAAGGTTAACGGCCGTCGCGCAGATGGGATTTTAGACATCCTGCGCGGGCACTAGTGGATTATTAGTGCTAATCCCGTTCGTTCGTTTTGTGTAGATGTTCAATTCGTTTTTGTTGCTGTCACCGGTCAGTCAGTTGTAGATCTCTTATGTTATTTAGGGTTTGGTTCCCGGAGGAGAGAACCACAACCGAACCGATGGGAAGCCGGCGTTTTTGTGTCCGGCGTCTCCGGTGGTCGGTCGGTCGGTCACTGGTCAGTGACCCCGGCCGTTCAGGTGTCCATTGTTCTGGTAGCTGTTTCTTGCTAGAAGATGGTGCTGCTCTACAGGTTGTAAGAACAGCACGGTGTGATGTGATATTAATTAAGTAGTAGTGCTCCGTATGTTGTAAAATCAGCCTAGCTGTGTCAAGGACTTGTAATTTGATGAACTGCTATTGTTAGTGCTACTATTATATGTTGGTTGTATAAACAATCTGTGTCCGAGCTGATTGTTGCCCCCAGTTTTTCCTTTCATCTATGAGCATTGTCCGAACCTCGAGATGAACTGATCTGATAGACAAGATGAGCATAGCTTTGCACCTTCTGCGTACGTCGTTCGTTGATATAGTAGTAGCTGGGGCAATGTTCTTCAGCTCAAAAGCTCCATGCTTTTTTGTTAGGCCATGTTGAGTTCCCCAAATTTGCTCCTAAATTTTACTATGCAAAAAGAAGATTCCCCATCATATCAAAATATCGGCATATGCATGGAGTACTAAATGTAGATGAAATTAAAAACTAATTGTACAGTTTTGTTGTACTTTACAAGACGAACATTTTGACCCTAATTAATCAATGTTTAGATAATTATTACCAAATAAAAACAAAAATACTACAGTGTAAAACAGTGATTCGGGAGGTCCAAAATCAGGTAACTAAACAAGGCTTATCACGCGGCGGCCGTGATGCGGTGGTTGCGTATCATCGATTGAACATGGATGTGCGGTGTGCCCAACCCAGGCGAGGCGTTGGTTGCGTAATGCGTACTACTGCTATCAATCCTATCATCGATTCAGCATCGATGTTACGCAAGCGAAGCAAGGTGTGTGATTCAAGTGACCTGAACATTACGGGGCATGCATGGTTCATGAACTGGCCATCAGTCCATCACGTAGCATTGAATTGAAGCGAAAGGAAAGTCCTCCATCCGGCTTCGTTCCCCAATTTATCATGTACCATGCGTGATCGGTGATCTGACTGTTAACACTACGGTCTACGGGATACACCACTGCTAGTGCTAGCACCAAGTAGTACAGTAGTATATCCGTATATTCTCGGCCGGTCAGTTGCGCCTTGATTCAGCTCACTTTGAAAAATGAGAACAAACACGAACCACACCTCACATCAGTATTATCGCGCTGGTGCACCGTGCACGTACATACCTCGTGTCACTGCAGACTTGTCTGCAAGCGATCTCCCAGCAAGACGCGAAGCTTCGTGGTTGCACTACTCTTTTGGTTGTCATCCGGGACGAGAGTGACGTATCCCTTTTTTTTTTTCCGGCGGATCCGGTTCACATGGGAAGGATCTCGCGGCGTGCATCCCGTCCGTCCAGAGCGTGATCTACGGAAGGCGTGCCAACGCTGTCAACTGCGGAGAAAAAGCGGCGTCGCTCCCGCAGTCCTGCTCCGAGACTCCGAGAGTTGCGACGGCGCTTGCCTCGTCGTCTCGTCTCGTTCAATCGTTCGTAAGCGTAGAATCGTAGTTGGCCAATCAAAAGGTATGGGTTTGGTTATCCGTCGTCTTTACACTCTGGGCAGTCGCGACTTTTCAAGTTTGAACCGAGCCGGAGGAGTGAAGACGCAACCCAAGGCGCGGGAGTGGATTTCCCGCCATGGAACGTTAAACCCCGGGGGAGGGGATGGTCTGCGACTGCTACCGGCCGGCCTACCGCCATGGGGATAATAAATGGAACGGATAGCGGTGGCCCCCCTCTTCCGGGTTCCGACGTGACACGAGAGGCCGGGCCCCTCCTGCCCCGCCTGGTGCCTGGACCGCCGGGCCCGCGCGTGCCGTGCCGTGCATGTGCATGTGCATTGCATCCTCCCCGTCGTCCGATCACCGCTGGCGGGCGTGTACGGCACGACTACGAGCACTCTGAGCAGCGCAAATGGGCGTGTGAACTGCGGTTTTCTCTTCCATCTACTAGGGCCTTGTTCTCTTGGCAAGTTTTTGCAATTCTAGCGACTGTAGCACTTTCTATTATATTTAACAAATATTGTCTAATCATAGGCTAACTAGGTTCAAAAGATTTTTATCTCATGATTTACAACTAATCTATGCAATTAGTTATTTATTTTACCAACATTTAATGCTTCATCCATACGTCAAAAAATTGATGTGACAAAGACTCAGTGAAAAAATATAGAATTTGAAAGGGTAGAGAAAAGGCCCTGGGAGAAGAGAATGGGTCAAAAGGTTGTGGATGCATGGAAAAAGCCGGAACAACCGAGCACCGGCGTTGCCTGCCTTTCGCTCTATGCTTAGGCCATGTTTAGTTCCCTAAAAATTTTGTAAAATTTTTCAGATTCCTTATCACATCGAATCTTTAGACACATGCATGAAGCATTAAATATAGATAAAAAAATAAAACTAATTACACAGTTTAAACGAAATAAACGAGACGAATCTTTTAAACCTAATTAGACCATGATTGGACACTAATTACCAAATAACAACGAAATTTGCTACAGTGCCATTTTACAAAATTTTTCGGATCTAAACCAGCCCTTAGGCATGTGGCAACTGGCAGTAGCAGTGCTGCTGCTGCCAACGGCGAGCGCGCTGTCCTTCCGCGCTTCCCAAATTCATCCTCAAATTCTACTATGGTGTGTTTAGATGGAAAAGTTGGGGTGAAAAGTTACTGTAGCACTTTTCGTTGTTATTTGGTAAAATTTGTCCAACCATAGATTAATTAGACTCAAAAGATTCGTCTCGAACTTTACAGACAAACTATGTAATTAGTTTGTTTTTTACCTACATTTAATGTTTCATGCATGCATTTAAAGATTTGATGTGATGGATAAAAGAGGAAATATTTTGGATTCCTGTAGGAAGTGAACGCGGCCTATGTAAAAAAAATTTCTCATCACATCAAAATACCGGCATATATATATAGTACTAAATGTAGATGAAATCAAAAACTAATTACACAGTTTTGTTATACTTTACGAGACGAATATTTGAAGCCTAATTAATCAATGTTTGAACAATTATTAGAAAATAAAAACAAAATTGCTACACTAACAAACCGTGATTCGGCTGGCCCCTGTTCGGCCATCTAAACACGGCCCACTGGAGAGTGGAGAGGTCTCGTCCGTCCGTTGCAACGGCGGTGCCTGTGGCCTGTGCCTGCTGTCTGCGCCTTGTTAATTGCGAAAGGGAGGCAGGCACACCAACCCACTGCACAGGGCCTATTGAGACTATCCGCACTCGTGAACCTCTATATTCATCATCTATACGTCCTAGTCAATAAGATTCTCTCCTCTATATTCAATTCTCCCGCACCCATCCATCCTCTATATCATCCTCTATCCACTCTATCCACTGTGGGACCCACTTATCACTTTATCTAAATATATCCATGTGTGATCTAGTTTTAAAGGATTTATTGAGACGAATTTAATGGTGCAATCAAAATTTAATTTGGATTTTTGGTTTGTGAGTTATAGCATTTTTCTCTTTGTTTAGCTAGTGGGACCCGCCGCTATAGAGTATAGAGTAAGCACTGTACTACTCTAAATATAGAGTGAGAGAAAAGATAGAATATCATTTTTAGAATACTCAGTGCAGCAGTTTTTTACTCTATATTCCTACTCTAAAGCTTTAGAGTATCGTTTTAAGTATCCACTACAGCTGGTCTGATGCCGCTACCGGTGCTACTGCTGGTCCAACCCTACCTAGTGCTGGTCCCGCTTTACCTATCTGTACTAGTACCTGCCAATGGTCTCTCCTTTTGAGCAACGAGCACGCGTTTTGCCGTGCCGCGGTGACAAACGAGCTGCTGGCTGCCGCTGCTCTACTCTCCTGCTAGCGTACTCCCACAGTCCCATAATCAATGACGCTATGGATCCGTACAGGTTAATTTTTTTAATTTTGACTAGATTTATAAAAAAATATATGTAACATTTATATCTTTAAATAAATTTATTATAAAAGTATATTCAACAATCTATCTAATGATACTAATTATGTATTATAAATATTAATATTCTTTTATATATAATAGGTTAAATTTTAAAAAAACTGACTTTTCGGAAAGTGAGAATAACTTCTATTTTGGGGCAGAGAGAGTCAGGTTTATCTTCTCCCGTCCTAATCCTGCTACAGTTAAGAGGGGGCGAAAAAGGTGTCGCGGTCACCGCCGGTGGAGGAGGCGGTCTCCTCTGCCTCCGATGGCCCTTGGGGCATCGGGAGGTGGCGGAGACGGCGGTCCTCTTGCCGGCTGGTGCAGTTCGTCCTAGTTTAGGGTTTGCTTTCCGGCCGGAGTGGCCGAGGCGTTGGCGGCGACGCCGGCGTGGAATAAGTCCCTCCGAGCTCAGGCCACGCCCTGCTGGCGTTTTGCTACGACACCGGTGGCAAGCTCGTGGGGGTAGGTCTCCCGCTATGGGGCCCCTGTACAGGAGTCAACCACCGGTGTTTCTTCACCTTCGTGTTCGGCGAGGTGATGAGCAAGCCGGTCTTTTGATGCAAGGAAGCAGAGGAAGTTGCGGTTCAGTGGCTGGATGGAGGATGGACCAAGCTCGAGGTCCCACGACAGCGGTTGTCGCCGACGGCGAGCCTCGGTTCAAGTTGGAAGGTGCTCGGGGCGCGACCCCGGCCGATTGGGTGATCAGCGATGGCGAATCTCATGTTACGAGTGTCTATTCCAGCTCAGTTCAAAGCCACAGTGCGATGGAGCTTCTTTCGGCCTAGGGATGGTGGCGGCGGCCAGATTTGCAGGCGCGGGCGGCGACGGGTGTCGGTGGATTTGGTCACCTCTGTCAAGCACAAGGTCTAGGGACTTCGGCGTAATTTTCTCTTTTTCTAGGGACCTTTCTGCTTATTGGGTGGGATAGCTGTCCTCTGTATCCTTATATGATGTACCTGTATCTGTACGGTCTTTATACTCTCCTTAACCTTTAATGCATGTATATTTGATAAAAAACGAGCTGCTGGCCTACTACAAGTGTAACACAGCCCACAGCCGGACGTGTTTGGTTGGACACCCATGCCAAAGATTGGGCATGCAGCATTTTTTTCGGCAGTTGTTTGGTTTACTGCCACAGTTTTGGCACGCCGAACTTTCCTAGCACCCTGTCCCACATGTCATAGACTCATTTTCGTGCCATAACTTGCCACAAGTTTGGCTTCGATTTTGCTCGCCACACTTTCTGTGGCAGCCACAGTTTGCCGAAGGTTAGGCGTGACAAGTTTTGGTCACCAACCAAACAGGGGCGCTAAATGCAAGTGCCATGTCAAGTAAAGTAAGCAATATAGTCTACTCATATAATAGATTGGCTGGGAGATCAGCCGTATCAAATATGTAACACCTCAGGTGTTTAGCTCCATAATTGCACTGCATTTGCATAAGCATGGACATTCATCATTCATTATGTTTACTTTATTTGCATCAAATGTGGGTGTTTTAGGGTTTTGAATTGTTCCCATCTTGTGACACTAGGAAGTTGGGGTAGCAAAAGGGTAGAGTGGCTAATTGGATCCTACAATACCTTAATCTCACTTAGAGTAACTAATGGAGCAAGGTTTATGTTGACCAAAATTACCAAAATGACCTCCAAGGTGTGGTTGACCAGCATTTGGCCCTAGGATGCCTTAGTTTGACCAATTAAAAAGTCTAGCTTAGAGACCTTGCATGGAGGAGCACCCTTAATCAAAGTTGTAGGGAATTTTATGGGGAACAAAAGTCTCAATATGACCATCTCATGAAACTAACCAGAACATGCTCAAAATTGGTCCACAAGTCAGCTAGAGGGGCTGTCTCAGCACTTAGAATTTTTCTAAGTCTCAAAAGTGTCCCTCCAGTTTGATAGTGACCTACTTTGGAAGCTTGTAGTTTGCAAACCAGACCAAACCAGCCCCAACTCATGTTGACACTTTTGTAGTACTCACTTAGCTCTACAACATTGTCAACATCACCATCACCTAGTTCTAAATGGTTTAGGAGATATGGTGCCTAGAAAATTGGATTTCAGTCGGCATTGTGACTGAAACTAGGTTTCAGTTTCCAAGTACCCCACTTTGGAGCTCTGTAGTTTCAAATCTAGGCCGAACCAGTCCAAGCTCCAATTGACAAACTTGTTGCTCTCACATAGCTCTACATAATTGATGTAGTCACCTTCGACGAAATCTAGCTGGTTTGGAAGATAATCAACGCCAAACTTCCGCTGTCAGACCACCACGTCGGCTCCATTCAGTCGACGTCGGCGTCATTCAGTCGGACAGACGGCCCGCTGTCATGGCGACCGCGCAGAGCATGGTAGCCGCGTGGCGCTCAAGCCCTGTCGTCGCCTCCACGTCGCGAGCACGCACGCGGGAGTGAAGTTGGAACTGACACCTCAACCCCCATCACTCGCGCTGTTCCCTCCTCCATTCCATGGCCCTCTGTTCCGACGAGCAGCACCACCCAGACTTTGCCGCGGCCGGGCAAGCTCACCACCGCACCACAGCCTACCAAACTTCACCCACAGCTCCGCCATAGGCTCCTCAACCTCCCCTACCTCGTGCTTGAGCCAATCTCGTAGAGGTAAGGACGTGTTGTCGACTCTTTTTCCACCGGAGCTCACCGGAGCATCGCCGCCACCACGGTCCACCGTGGCCAGCTCCCCTCCCTCATTCTCCTCCTTCCCTGACCCCCGTCCCCACTTTCTCAAACTGTGTGGATGCTTGTGGCTAGACGTTACCGCCGGGAACCGTCCCTGTACACCGGAAAGGCCCGCGGGTGCGTCGCGCTCTGGCCGCATCCGCCATGGCCGCCCATGGCAAACCATCACAGCTAGCCTCGTAGTGTCCGTCTCTGCCATCCCTAGGGCGCGCATGGGGATCTCCTTGAGCCGTAGTACGACTGTGGATCATGTAGCCCCGTATCTCCTTGTAGTTCGTCGGGAACACTGACCTCACCGGAATGCTTCGTGCGCCGCTGCTGCTCAGTGCACGTGGACCGGCCTCTCCGTCGCACCACCATCCCTCTTGAGCACCTCATCTTCTCCGTCATCACTCACTGACCTTTTCCCCTCACTACATTGCCGTTTTGGTCACCGGAGTTGGCCGGAGCATGGCGGTCAGCCACCGTCGAGCCGCCATCTCCGTCGGTGAGCTGCCTCCGACTGAATCGACCTCTCCATCCTATCTCAATCGACTCGGGGAAGAACGGAGATCACACTGGTGACCTCGATTTCGCCGGTCGGCTTGCCGGCGACGAGCTCTGACCACCGCCGTCCGCTCCCCTGTCCCTCTTCCGCTGACAGTGGGGCCCTCTTGGCAGACGCACGCGCGCGGGCGGGAGCCCAAGCAGGCCGCGCGCGCGCGCCGTGGGCCGCGTCGTTTCCCGGGCCGGCCCAGTAGCAATAGGATTTATTCATTTTCTTTATTCTGTCACAGTTTTAAGTAAGATTTGGAAAATGTATATCTAGGGTTTTACTTGCTCAAAAAATTATGAAGTAAATTTTGTTAGGCCCTGTATGATGTGTAGTATTTTAGAAAAATATAAACTGGATATGTGATGTTTAGTTTCTGGGAGAATTAAATAGGTCTTTGAAATGTGTTGTAAAAGAGAGGTAAATTTGTTAAATGAATAACTTGAATTGTAGTGTTCCAAAAATTATGAAATTTGGTGGGTAGGCTAATTTATACTTGTATTAGCTCTGGTAAAAATGTGGGCACCAGTGCTTGATTACTTTCCAAGTTATAATGCCATCATGTTGTTTTTGGGAATACTTGAATGAATTTTAGTAATTTTTCTACATGTGCAATGTTCTTATAAATTTTTGGAGAATGTCCTGGTACCCTAAAGTATCTAAAAAAAATATGAAATCTGTTGTTTGATACTTTTCAATGTGATTTGTTAATTATACAAAAATCAGCCTTTTTGGTTTGTGAATTTTGTGTAGGGAGTTTCTGTGAATAATTTTAGTTCAAATTTTTACAGTAGCCTCTTTCTGGATCAAAGAGTCTCCTGTAATGTTTGTAGAATTTTATGAGCAGTTTACATATATGATTAAAATTCCACTTAATTAATTAAGTAAATAAAGAAAGGGGTGTAAATAAATATTTTAGGTGGGCACATCTTACTTTCTGGTGTTTTTGTGACCAATGTGAACTTTTGGTAACATTAGTTTGGTCTTAGAGGAAGTTTGCCACATAAATAAATATTTAATCTTTGCAATTCTAGGTTTTCTGGACAGCTGGTAGTATATTGGGATTTGACCTTTAATAAAGGTGTTTGCTGGAAAACTTGTAAACACCAAAGTTGTAGTAAACTTGATAAAATAGCTTGTGTCAAAAATTGGAAGCATTTAGCTTAGTAGTTTAGGAGTTATTACTGTTTTAAGTGACAGTCCAGAATTGGCTGCTCTCTGTTTAGAGAGGACAGATTCTGGAACTTGGGAAATTCGACATGGAAAACTTAGGAATTAAGGGTTGAGGTCTGAAAATGATTTGTAGAGTATTCCAAAAGCTTTCCAGATTGTCTTAGATCATATCTTTTGGAGTTGGGAATCTCCAGTTATGTTAGAAACAATTAGCTGCTGTCCAAAATGTCTTGCTGTGATATTTTGGTGTTGGATGTGGTAACCTAAGTAATGTTACTCTTGTGATTGTTAGGTGTTAGGGCCTTAACCTAAGAAGAACAGCTATACCTTAGGTTGAGTATATTAGGTGAGTACTTCTCTACCGGAGAGGAAATTTGCACTTAATAATTGAAGTGATTTGAATAGAGCTTAAGAGTGTTGTAATGCATTTCATTCCGAGCATGTTGCATCTTTCATTATGCATCCATGAGATTTATTATGCACTCATGCAATAGGTGTTCCGGAGGGGATAACTCTCCTCGAGTTCGAGCAAGTGATACCAGAGGAAATCCAAGAGCAGCCGGAGCAGCCAGAGGAACCAGCCGGCGACGAAGTTCCTGCAGGAGATCTGTCCGAGTGTCCTGATCACCGGCCATCTACCTTTCTAAAAGGCAAGCCCCGGTGCATGCTGAACCTATTGTTTTATAAATCTATCTTGAGTACTTTTAATTGTTTATTACATTAAGTTGTAGGAGTTGTATGAAAACACTTGTTGCATTATACCTGTCCTTGTCCAGATATCGTACTTAAATCCTAAATTAGGTTTAGGCACGTGTCAATGCTTAGCCCTGCTTAGTCCGGTAGAAGTCGGGTGATTTCCGGTCATCCGCGAGATGTAGGAATGATTCACGAGTGGCTTTATGGCTATCGTGGATGGAACCATGCCTTAAAATGAATTTGAGACCGGGCGGGAATCCGATAGTACAGCCGCAAGACACTTCACGTCTTGGGTGTGGAGCTATGCCCGTCTGAGTCGTTTAAGGACCGATTCGCTGTACATCCTTGAGTCATGTTGAACGCAGTCTAACACTTAGTTGGCCAGATAAGTCGTTCCGACCGCAGAGCCGAGTAATGTGATTCAGGCCGGGAATCGAATGGTAGGTTGCTTCTTGGAGGAGAGAAAGGATGTGCTTGGGGACATTGGCGTGAGACCAAGGGGGGTTAGAGTCCCTATCACCTGGCAGAGTGTCGCCTTTGAGGTCGCGACATCATTCGGACCCGCGATTCCTGAATCATATGAATAGGTGGCCTGTGCGACCCTGGCAGGGGTCTGCACGGTGAGTGTTAGAAATACCCCTCCAGCTGGATAGGAATTCGATTCGAATCGCCGTCGCTCCCGGTTAGTGAGCACTTGACTTGAGCAGCGGCAACGTAGATCTCATTAATTGAACAGATGGTTAAGTGAATGATACAATGTTGCCACAATTTATACCTGCTATGGATATAATGTTAATAATTGTTTGATGATAATCAAGTGCATGTTTAGTACAGGTGCTAAGATAGATGACAGGTAAATACTAAAAATAACTGCTAGTACAGGTTATAAGAGTTTCAATTACTTATGCCTTTCTGCAAAAATATGATGTCAGCTAGCCTCTTGTGTAAGCCTTGCATAATCCTTGGTGTCATCTTATTTCTGGTTTTTGACGGGTAAGTCTAGTTGAGTACATTTCAGTACTCAGGATTTATTCCCTCCTGTTACAAATGATATGCTCTATCAAGGCTTCTGCAAAACTTGTCTCCACCCTGCGGGTGACAAAGACTAGATCACTAGGGCGTGATCATCTTTTATGTACTTTCCCTAATGCTTTTGCGGGTTGTGATCAGCAAGACTGGCAGTAGTTAAACAACTGGTGTGTGTTATGCTTCTGCTACTTTGTGAACTGGGTTTGTAATAATTTGCGACTCCGTGTGTGTAAACGTATTTCAGAACTACTTGTGAAATGTAACTGAAAGCATCTAGGCCCCGAGGTTTGGTTTTGGCAATTGATGACAACGCTTTATTACCATGACTAACGTGTGTTTTGCAGAAACTTTGGTAAGTTAGGTCATGGAGGTTATAACTGCTTTGGGCACCATGGTATTCATGCCCCTTGATGGAAATCGTTTCGGTTTTGAAAAGAGTGACGTCAAGATTAAGGACGGTTAGTTCCGGATGACGAGGTGTTGAGATGCATTCGGAATAGTCGTTAGGATCTTCGTTTTTCTCTTTTGGCCGTACTATAAAGGGGGGCATGAGCGGGTAGCTTGACCTAGGTGAGTCCTATGTTTAGGTGTGGTGCACACTTGTTAAACTTAGCGCTAGGCAGCTCTAGAATAGCTCAAAGTTCAGTTGGAAGCAACTTGGTTCAAGTTGCGACGCGTTTCGGAAAGTTTAGGGTGTTTTTCCCTTGACCGGACGCGGTCCTCGGCTTGACCGGACGCGTCTGGTCAGTTCAAATCCGCGACTGCGTATCGGCGCTGACGATAGGACGTGGCCCTTGCGAGGACCGGACGCGGTGGTCAGGGCCGACACGTGTCACTTAAGGGGAAACGCCCGATCGGACGCGACCTGGGTGTGATCGGCGCGTCTGGTCATGTTCCAGTAAGGTCCAGAGACGACCAGACGCGTCCGGTCATCACCGATCGGACGCGGTCGCGCGTCCGGTCTAGTTACAGTAAGCTCCCTGCACGATCGGACGCGTCCGGTCACCCCTGACCGGCGCGTCCGGTCACTCAGCTACGTTTTTGGAATTTTGACCGTTACAGGGGACCGGCGCGTCTGGTCACTTCGACCGGCGCGTCCGGTCACCCCGTGTTTTGCTGAGTTGGCAGGTAACGGTTCGTTTTGACTGTGGGGTGTATAAATACATCCCCACCACCTCTTTTAGAGTACTCTTGCTCATTTCATCAGCTGAGAAACACCTTTGGAGTGCAAGGGAGTGCAAGAGCTCTAGTGAGGATTGTGTTTTGAGAATCAAAGCTTGAGAGTTCCTCACTAGCCATTAGAGAGTAGCAAGTATGCATCCACCTTCTCATTTAGGCTCGTTGTGGTCAAGTGAGAGTTCTAGCTTGTTACTCTTGGTGATCGCCATCACCTAGACGGCTTGGTGGTGATTGGGAGTTTGGTGATCATCCGACGAAGCTTGTGGATGACCCAACTCATCTTGTGAGCGGTTTTGGGCGATTCACCGCGACGGAGTGTCGAAGAATCAACCCGTAGAGAGCACTTGATCCTTGCGAGGATCAAGGGGGAGCTACACCCTTGCGCGGGTGCTCCAACGAGGACTAGTGGGGAGTGGCGACTCTCCGATACCTCGGAAAAACATCGTCGTGTTCCTTGCCCTTACTTTCAAGCATTTACTTTCTCGTATTTACATTCATTGCTTGATTTACTTTCCTAGAATTGCCATGCTAGACTAGGATTGGAAACTAGGGTGTAAAACTTTTATCGGTAGAATCTCTAGGAACACAAGTAGGCACTAGGGGTGAATTCCGGCTTATAGGATTTAATTCTTGCAATTAATTTTTAGAAAAGCCCAATTCACCCCCCTCTTGGACATCTTGATCCTTTCAATTGGTATCGGAGCCAAGTTGCTCCTAATTTAGGCTTTACCGCCTAGAGCAAGATGTCTAACGGGGAAGGACCACCTCCCACCTTTGAGGGAGATGATTTTCTATATTGGAAAATCCGTATGGAGGCGTATCTCGAAGCCATAGACGTTGGGTGTCTTAGAGCCGCAACCCAAGGGCTTCCCGCTATCAAGGATCCCGCAAACCCCATTGGTGACGAGGAAAAGTACGACCGGTGGAATGCAAAGGCCAAAAACGCACTCTACCGGGGCTTAGGCAAAGATATCTTCAATCGTGTGCGTAATGCAAAGAACGCTCATGAATTGTGGGAAAATCTTTGTGCTCTCCATGAGGGAACTAAGAGTGAGCGTGAGGAACGCTATCACATTGCTTTAAAGAAAATTAATTCTTTTGAGATGCTTCCCAAAGAAAGTGCTAATGATATGTACACTCGTTTGAATGTTCTTGTAGAGGACCTCAATGCTCTTGGGCTCACTCAAATGAGCCAATCGGATGTTGCAAGGAAGATCTTGAGTGTTCTTCCCGTTGAGAAGTATGGTCACATTGTCACCGTGCTTCACCAAAGTGATCTTTCCATTGCAACACCGACACAAGTATTGGGGAAGATCAATGCTCATGAGATGTACATGCACATCACTCCGGAAGAGGGCTCATCATCTTCCAAGAAGAAAGACTTGGCCTTCAAAGCTAGTCATGACAAGAAGAAGAAGAAGGGCCAAGCCATGATGGTGCAATAAAGCTCAAGTGAAAGTGATGTTGATGATGAATCACTTGCACTCATGGTGAGAAAGACCACCAAAATGCTAAAGAAGCTCAACAAGAGTGGCATTAAGTTCGACGGCAAGAAAAAGAAATTCTTCACAAGTAGCAAGAGAAAGCCGATCTCGGAGATGGATTGCTACAATTGTGGTGAACTTGGCCACTTAGCTCATCAATGCCCTAGACCACCAAAAGACAAGTACAAGAACAAGAACAAGGGCAAGAAAAATGATTCAAGTGATGAAGAAGAAGAGAGGAAGAAAAACAAGCTATACAAGAAGAAGGATGGCATGAAGAAGGAGTTCCACAAGAAGAAGAAGGGAGGAAAGGCATACATTGTTGGTGATTGGCTCACCGATATTGAATCATCTTGTGAGTCCTCCGAAGATGAAAGCAACGATGAGAAAGAGAAGGTTGCCGCATTTGTGATGGGGCCATCATCTTCACCAACATCTTCATCACCACCTTCACCGCCTCCTTCACCATCATCGTCCTCTACTCACCTATGCCTTATGGCCAAGGGTGAACGAAAGGTACAAAATCATGATAGTGATGATGATGATGATAGTGATAGTGATGATGAATATGATGCACCTTCTTATGATGAACTTGTAAAATTGTTGAACAAATATACTAAAGTCATAAGAAGGACAAGAAATGAAAATGATGAACTTCAAAATGAAAATGAATCACTCTCATCTAAGCTTGAAAGTGCTCAAAAGACTAGTGGTGAGCTTAAAGATCAAAATGAAGTTATGTCTTCAAATCTCAAGGAGCTCAAAACTTCCAATAAAGAGCTTAAAGATCAACATGATAAGCTTGAGAAGAAGCATGATGAGCTCATCACTAGACATAACTCTCTAAAAGAAAAATACACCACATTAAAAATTGACTATGATAGTCTTGTGGTTGCTAATGAACTTGCTCTTGAGACACATGATGCTACTAACAATGTTGTTAAGTGTGATATAGCTACATCATGTGATGACTTGATCATTGAAAGCATTGAGCAAGGTTCTAGTAGCAAAGGCAAGAGTGTGGTTGAGTCAAGCAACTATGATGATTATGCCAAGATCAAGAGTGAAAATGAGAAGCTTGCAAATGAGAACAAGAAGCTAAAAGGTTTGATGGCCCTTGAGAAGCAAACAACAAATGAGTCACTCATTGAAGAAAACAAAAAGCTCAAGTAAGAAAAAGAGCATCTCAAGACCGGTCTAAGCAAGTTCACAAGAGGTAAATATTTGCAAAGTGAGCTACTCATGAACACCGTAATGAAGATGGATAGAAGTGGTATTGGGTACTTGGCAAATCAAGAGAAGAAGGCAAAAGCTCAACAACAACAAAGCAAGTCAAAGCCCAAGCCAAAGAGATGTGTTGAGTGTGGTTAAGAAGGTCATTTTGCTCATGAATGCAAAACTCCACCACCACAACCCTTGCCCAAGCATGCTAGACCTTTTGCCTTCAATGCTCATTATATGCTAAGAAAAGATTCAAATAGAAAGATGAAAGTCATGTTTTTAGGTCCCCAAACAAGAATAGGCCAAATAAAATATGGGTTGCCAAGTCACTAGTTGAGAAAGTTAAGGGTCTCTCTCAAGTTTGGGTCCCTAAACAAAAAGCTTGATCTCTTGTGTGTAGGTGAACTACAAGACCGGTGGATCTCATTGGGTTATTGATAGTGGTTGCACTCAACATATGACCGGTGATCCTCGTATGTTCACCTCCATTGAAGAGAATGGGATATGTCAAGAGAAGATCACATTTGGGGATAATTCAAAGAGCAAAGTCAAGGGTATAGGCAAGATTGTAATATCAAATGATCACTCACTCTCAAATGTGCTCTATGTTGCTTCATTGAGTTTCAACTTATTATCCGTTGGGCAACTTTGTGACCTTGGCTTTCAATGCTTGTTCACACCAAATGAAGTGGAAGTTTCAAAGATAGATGACAAGCAAGTGATATTCAAAGGCTTTAGATACAACAATCTTTATCTTGTTGACTTCACCTCCGAAGATGCAAATTTGATGACATGTTTGTTCACCAAGACCTCACTTGGTTGGCTTTGACATAGGAGGCTTGCTCATGTTGGAATGAACACTCTCAACAAGCTATTGAAGAAAGAACTAGTGAGAGGATTGAAGGATGTGAAGTTTGAAAAGGACAAACCTTGTAGTGCATGTCAAGCGGGCAAACAAGTTGCAAACACTCATCCAACCAAAGCTTTCATGTCAACTTCAAGAGTGCTAGAACTTCTACACATGGATTTGTTTGGGCCTACAACATACAAGAGCTTGGGTGGTAATCTCTATTGTCTTGTGATAGTGGATGACTACTCAAGGTACACATGGACTTTCTTCCTTCATGACAAATCCGAAGTGGCTAATTGCTTCAAGAAGTTTGCAAAGAGAGCTCAAAATGAATTTGAAGTCAAGATAAAGAAGATTAGAAGTGACAATGGCAAAGAGTTTGACAACACAAACATTGAAGCTTATTGTGATGAAATTGGAATCAAGCATGAAGTCTCTTCAACCTACACTCCTCAACAAAATGGTGTAGTTGAGAGAAAGAACCGGACTTTGATCACCCTTGCAAGAACAATGCTAGATGAGTACAACACTCCGAAAAAGTTGTGGGCCGAGGCAATCAACACCGCATGTTATGCTTCAAATCGCCTCTTCCTACAAAAGTTTCTTGGCAAGACCCCCTATGAGTTGCTTAATGGGAAGAAGCCGGACGTCTCATTCTTTCGGGTGTTCGGTTGCAAATGCTACATCTACAAGAAGCGTCAACACCTAGGGAAGTTTCAAAGACGTTGTGATATTGGTTTTCTTGTTGGTTACTCATCAAAGTCCAAAGCATATAGAGTATTTAACCATGCCACCGGTTTGGTTGAAGAAACATATGATGTGGAATTTGATGAATCTAACGGCTCCCAAGGAGCAATTGAGAATTGTGATGATGTAGGTGATGAACCCTTGAGAGAGGCCATGAAGAACATGCCCGTGGGAGACATCAAGCCAAAAGATGATGATGACGATATACAAATTGTTGATCCACCATCTTCATCACGTGTGCCTCAAGATGATGACAAGAATGAGAGAGTTGAAAATGAAGACACTTATGTCTCTCATGAACAAGCCGAGGCACAAGCTCAAGATGTTGACGCTCCCCATCCACCTCCTCAAGTGGTTGATAGAAGAAATTCACCTCTACTTCAAGCACATCCACAAGATCTCATCATAGGGAGTCCTACTAAGGGAGTAATGACTCGATCTCAAAAGCTTGCTTCTTTTGTTGAACATCACTCTTTTGTCTCTTGTGTTGAACCTAAAAATGTTGAAGAAGCTCTTCAAGATCCAGATTGGGTGAATGCTATGCATGAAGTATTGAACAACTTCACCCGCAATCAAGTATGGACACTTGAAGAGCATCCTAAAGGTGCAAGAGTCATTGAAACCAAGTGGGTGTTCCGAAATAAGCAAGATGACCAAGGCATAGTAGTGAGGAACAAGGCAAGACTAGTTGCAAAGGGGTTCTCTCAAGTTGAAGGTCTTGATTTTGGAGAGACCTTTGCACCCGTTGCAAGACTTGAAGCCATTCGTATCCTCCTTGCATATGCATCACATCATGATATGAAACTATATCAAATGGATGTGAAAAGTGCTTTCTTAAATGGCTTTATAAATGAACTAGTCTATGTTAATCAACCTCCTGGGTTTGAAGACCCTAGATATCCTAATCATGTTTATAGGTTGTCCAAGGCGCTATATGGGCACAAGCAAGCCCCTAGAGCGTGGTATGAGCGCCTCCGGGACTTCCTCATTGAGAAGGGCTTCACCATTGGGAAGGTCGACACCACACTATTCACCAAGAAGCTTAATGGGGAGATCTTCATTTGTCAAGTATATGTTGATGATATCATCTTTGGATCAACAAATGAAGATTATTGCAAGGAATTTGGTGAATTGATGTCGAAGGAGTTCGAGATGTCAATGATTGGTGAGCTCACATTCTTCCTTGGGTTTCAAGTCAAGCAAATGAGAGAAGGGATCTTCATCTCTCAAGAAAAGTATACCAAGGATCTTCTCAAAAGATTCAAGATGGAAGAATGCAAACCAATCAAGACCCCAATGCCATCAAATGGACATCTCGACCTAGATGAGGGAGGTAAACCGGTTGATCAAACTCTCTACCGTTCTATGATTGGTAGTTTGTTGTACCTTACCGCATCTAGGTCCGATATCATGTTTTGTGTGTGCATGTGTGCTCGCTTTCAAGCGTGCCCTAAAGAACCTCACTTAAGTGCCGTAAAAAGAATCCTAAGATACCTTAAGCACACCCCAAGCATTGGTCTTTGGTATCCCAAAGGAGGTAGATTCCAACTAGTTGGCTATTCCGATTCGGATTATGCCGGTTGTAAAATTGATAGAAAAAGCACATCCGGAGGGTGCCATTTGCTTGGAAGATCTTTAGTATCTTGGTCATCTAAAAAGCAAAATAGTGTGGCTTTGTCCACCGTCGAGGCGGAATACATTGCCGTGGGGGCTTGTTGTGCACAAATCTTATATATGAAACAAACCCTCTTAGACTATGGAATTGTTCTTGAAAAGGTGCCACTTTTATGTGATAATGAAAGTGCCGTTAAAATTGCTAACAATCCGGTACACCACTCTCGCACCAAGCACATTGATATCCGCCATCACTTTCTAAGAGATCACGTTGCTAAAAATGACATATCACTAGAAGGTGTAAGAAGTGAAAATCAATTAGCGGATATCTTCACTAAACCTTTGGATGAGGCCACCTTTTGTAGGTTAAGAAGTGAACTAAATGTGCTTGATTCTAGCAACTTTAAAAAATAAGCGTGTGTTGTCCCTTGCATTGCATTGTATTATATGCCATGTTTATCTTATCGCAATGCATCTAGGGCTTGGCTAACACGGTTACGATAACCTCCTTTGGAGGAGTGAAGAAGCCTAACCGTGGATCAAACTTGACAAGCAACCTAGCTTTACTTTCGTGTATTGCATTGCATATGCATGGCTGTTAGTTTGTCGTTTCTTTTCGGTTTGGCTTTGAACAACCTCTGTGTTCGCCCATGGATAGAGAGAGCATTTTGACGCTCCTAAAGGTTCAAAAACTCTATTGCATGGCCATACGTTGCTCCTCGGGTGTTTATTGCCTATTTTCTTAAAAATAATACTAGCCTAAGGCAATCTATTTTGAAAATCTTGAGGGTTTGAGTGAGGTCACTCATTTCAGGTTTCAATTGGTGTTTATTTGTGTCTCTTTGAATTGGAACTTGATTGGGAGAAGTCACGTCGAAGTTCGGAACGAAGAATGGCGAAAAACCGTGACCGGACGCTGGACCGGACGCTGCACCGGACGCAATGATGCTTCACCACCGCGTCCGGTCCCGGCGACCACCAGCGCGTCTGGTCATCCAGAAGACCAACTCGAGATCTAGTGACCGGACGCTGCACCGGACGCGCTGCTGTTGACCACTGCGTCCGGTCCCGGTTACCACCACCGCGTCCGGCCATTCACGATGACTTTCCCGAGTACCCTCGACCGGACTCTGTCCGCGCCCGGTCAGTCCTAACCGGACGTGTCCGGTCGCTCCAGGAGCTTACTGGAGTGTGACCGGATGCTGCACCACCGTGTCCGGTCACATCGACCACCGCGTCCGGTCATCGCGTGACGAGCGGATCTAACCCCTCATAAAACGGTTCGTCTTCGGCCGTACCTTTTCAATCCGCCGCCGTTTTCTCGCGTTCTCGCCGCCGCCGTGACCTAATTCGTCGAGTTCGCCGCCTCTCGCCGGAGCCGCCGCGCCTCGCCTGCTCCCTCCACTCCGGCGAGCCCAGCCGCGCCTCCCCGCTCTCTCCTGCCGCGCGCGCACGCCAGCCCGTCCCCTGCTTGCGCCTTGCCCGCGCCAGCCGCTCTGCCGCGCCACCGCCGCCCGCTCGCCTCACGCCGCCGGTGAGCTGCGCTCCTGCCACCGGTGAGCCGCGCCCTAGCCTGCCAAGCCTCGCCTCCGGCCGTTGACCGCCTCGCGCACGCCCCCGATCAGTTCTCGTCGAGTTGCCCTAACCCTAACCCTAGGGTTCGCGTAACGTCGTTCGGCCGTTCGTTGTCGAGGTTTCGTCGCACGTCGTCTTCTTCGCGAGGTTGTTTTGCGTCACCTTGACTTCCTCGCTAGGGTTTGCCGTAACTCATTCATTGTAATCCTAATTATCTCGTGTTTCGGCAAATCAGCGCTCATCCGGCGAATTCAGGAAGTCTCGCGATCTAGGTCGTCTTACCCCATCACCGTCTTCTCGTCGATCCGAGGCAGCTATCGCGTTTCGATTCATATCTTATCTTATATGCTTGCTATCTCTAGGGTTTCGTACCTTTAGTTATATATGTTGCTTATAGTAGATCCATCTATTCCGTCTTTTTAGCGAGTTTGTCGGTGTGTCAGGGTGATCTCAGTTTGCTGAATCCGAGGCCAAGCCTGCGGATACGGATTGAGGCCAAGCCTCTCGAGTGACAGTTCACCATCTTTCAGAGGTTTTCCATCAGTTTGTCAGCATGGTGTGTTGCAAGAACGCCGGTGGTGCTCCTGGTGACGGGGACGACAGTCCTCCTCGTCTGTCTGAGGTTGCACGTGGAAAGCGCATCAAGATAATGGCTAGAAAGAAGAAGAAGACACTTACCGATGCAGAGATTGCTCAGGCCGTTGCAGATGCAGCAGAGCAGGCAGAGAGGGGAGGCAGGAGCAGTGGCATACGCATTGGCGAGCGTCGCTTTCATCTTGAAGGTCGACAGCTGGGTATAGAGGCCACTGAGGGCACAGAGGACACAGGAGTTGCAGATGCTTTGTCAGTTGACCCACCTACAGAGGTTCCAGAGGCTCCAGAGGGCACAGAGGAGCAGCCAGCTCAAACTCCACCGCGTCGCCGCTCCACACGCACACGAGCTCAGGTGACTCCTAGGCCAGAGGGCCAGCGTCGTGGAGCACGTCCTCCTCCCAGGGCTAGAGGTTCACCCCCGGTCGAGCACTTTGACTTGAGGGGTGCTACAGCACGTCAGGTGCAAGGGTTGAGGTTCGTTGAGGTCAGTCGGTGGTTCCCACCTCAGAGGGATCCCAGAGCTTCAGAGGGTTTCTTTACTCCTCTACAGGAGGATTTCTACAGAGCTCTTGTTGACAGTGGTATTACTTTTCGACCACAGAGGGTCTGTCGACTTGAGCCACTTGTTGAGGTTGTGGGAGAGCAGCTTCGTCCGTACCTATCCTTTCTGCCAGGCTTGTCAGATTTTCTTGGACGGACAGGTGCATACTGCGGCACATGGGTCAGAGAGTTCTATGCTTCACTATGGATTGATCCTGCCCATGAGTTCATACACTTTGCATTCCGAGGCCGCGACCACAGACTGTACAGCACTAGAGTGTGGGAGATTCTCAGACTCCCAGCTTCAGACACAAAGATTCATCAGCTCTGCTTTGGTCAGACTCCTCCACCCAGACGCCCTCACGGCGGGACAGTGCCACCGACAGATCTGATTCGACCCTGCTTCCGTGAGCCTTTTGGCGAAGGGTCTCGTCGCACTCCCGCCAGCTTGACACCACTAGCCAGAGTCCTAGATGCTATAGTCAGACGCACTTTTCTTCCCAGGCTTGGCTACAGAGAGGGATTGACTCGGATGCAGCTATGGGTTGTTCACCACCTCCTCTCACAGACACCTTTCGACATTTGGGATCTCATGCTTAGTGAGATGGAGGACACCCTAGCTGAGGGCTTCAAGGGACATCGTCAGCTGCCCTATGCTCACTGGATATGCTTCATCATCAGATCTGCCATTCAGCTACCAGCAGAGATCAGAGCTGAGATATCAGATACTACCACCGCTTTTTCTGAGTATGATATCCGTCAGCTTTGGGCTTCAGTCACTAGAGAGCAGGCCCCAGTGCCAGGACAGCGCGAGAGACCTGAGGTTCCTGAGACAGCAGCTGAGCAGGACGCCACAGTTGAGGGGCTTGCTGAGGCAGAGCTTGCCGATCTTGATGCTCAGCCTGCTGATCTCCCTGAGGATGAGGCCTCTGACAGCACTGACGAGGACTACCAGCCCATCCCCAGGTATCGGTCTCCTCGGCCTCATGACCACGAGGCCGGTGGCTCTGGTTCAGCCTCCCGCTCAGACCCAACCATGGTGGCTATCCTTGAGAGGCTGACCCAGGCACAGGAGCGACAGGAGCTGCAGTTACAGCGATAGGCTCAGGACACAGCTGCAGCATTTGCACAGATACAGGCTCGTCAGGACGAGTTCCAGCGACAGCAGCTTGAGATCCAGCGCCAGCAAGTTGAGATGCAGCGACAGCAGTACGAGATGCAGCGACAGAGTGCAGCTAGTCAGCAGCAGTATTTGGACCTTTTGCGCCATCTAGTCACTGTTGGGGTTCCTCCGCCTGCTTCTGTCCTGACTCCTGCTTTACAGTCCAGTGGTCCATCGAGTCAGGGACAGCCGAGCTTTCAGTTCACCTCTCCACAACAGTAGGTCCCACAGTCGTTCCAGTCCCCGAGCTACACGCCTATTCAGACGAGGTTTACTCCTTCAGACCAGCCTCGCCCTCACCTCCTGACAGGCACACCCTTCGGTGATTACAGTGCCACCTACAGCGAGTTGACTGGTCAGCCGACACCCTCGCACACTACCATATTTGCTACTTCTTCAGAGTTATCAGCTCCAGAGGCAGCTGTTCCTCCTGTGACAGGGACGGGCACTACAGAGACAGTTCCTTCGTCAGTTGCCTCGACCGATCCCCCAGCTATTGGCTCGCTACAGGTTCAGGTCACAGAGACTGCTCCACTTGTTACTACTACGTCAGTACCTGTTCCTGCTGCTCAGACCCAGACCGCTTCACAGTCACGTGCTTCTTCAGAGGATCAGCCAGATAGCTCCGATTCCGAGGGAGACACTCTGCACTTTGTGATTACTCCGCGCACCTCGGCACCCGACACGACTCCGTCTGTTCCCCCGTCAGATCCTTAGACTAGTTTTTGGCGGTTGATGCCAAAGGGGGAGAGAGAGTAGTTTCAGGGGGAGTTTTGATAGAGGGTTTTCGTTTTTATTTGTGTGCTACATTCATGCATCATGTTTACTTTTCAGTCATTGCATTCGTGTGACATGTGGTCATGTGAGATACTTTGAGTCTAATGGTTTATCTAGTCACTGTGTTAATTCATGTCACCTGTTTTGGTTATAGCTCTAAGGTTGTGCTTCCGTGCCTTACTCCGATTTCTTATGAGCTATATCTTTATGTGTACTAACGCCTTTTTTGTCTTATCTTATGAGTACACTCTTTTGGCTTGGGGCACATAAGCAATTCCTAACCCTTTGTGCTTATTGCTTTTTGCTTATGTGAACCAAGCATGCTCGAAAACCTCAACTCCAATCTTTTGAATCTTAGTGTTGTCATCAATCACCAAAAAGGGGGAGATTGAAAGCATCTAGGCCCCGAGGTTTGGTTTCGGCAATTGATGACAACGTTTTATTACCATGACTAACGTGTGTTTTGCAGAAACTTTAGTAAGTTAGGTCATGGAGGTTATAACTGCTTTGGGCACCATGGTATTCATGCCCCTTGATGGAAATCGTTTCGGTTTTGAAAAGAGTGACGTCAAGATTAAGGACGGTTAGTTCCGGATGACGAGGTGTAGAGATGGAGGCTTCTAGAAGTCACCAATCCAGTATCAAGTGATACGTACTCCAATCTGAAAAGGTAAAAGTGATACTCTAGTCATTAGTATTGTTGTGATATGAAGTGATACTCCGATCTGAAAAATAAGGATCCAGTGATCCTGAACATAAAAAGAGTATCATGTGGTTCTTCAGTCTGTAAAAAGGGATCAAGTGATACTCCAGGTATATGTACTATAATACTCCAAGCATATGAAAACATAAATATACAAACGCATTTTCTGGTTGTCACATCACAAGATGCAGATCACCAACGTGGAAAACCAGATCATCTTTAATCAAGACGAGAAGCTAGCAGACATAGACGAACGAGGGATACAGGAAACTGAAATCATATAGATGTATTGATGAGTACATACACATGATCAAAGGAGTGCACGCCGAGGAGCTGCCACTGGGGCCATCCGCGTTGCTGCTGGGAGCGTCGAGGGGCGTCTACGCAGGACTAGCCGCGCCTCACCATGCCCCGGATGCGCAGCCACTGGCATCCATGAGCTGCCGCTGGGGTGAAGGGGGCGCCGCGGACGCTGCTGCTGGTGGGGGAGAGGCCGGCGAGGGGTCGGGGGCATCCACGCAGGCACCACAACAAGCCCCGGATTCACCGCCGTCGGCCTCCGTCAGCTGCCGCCCGGGAGGGGAGAAATGCGCCGCCACGGTCGACAAGGGCGAGGGGCGCCGAGATCCACCACGGCCCACGCACGTTGCCTCATGTCGCCACCTGATCTGAGGCTACCGTAGCTGCTAGGAAAGGTAGCGTCGTCTGGTCTACCGCCACTGGATCTGGGGTGGGTCGAGTGCCGGTGGGGTGGATCCGCGCAGCCAAGGCGAGTGGCCTTACGTCATGGGGCGCCGTGCGGGTCAGGACGCCGCCGCCGTCGCCAGGGATGCCTACCGCACGGGCTGGCGATGCCGTGCGCGCTGGGAGGGCCGCGCCGCCGCTATGGGGTGCCGTGCGCGCGGGGATGTGGCTGCGCCGCCGGAGTGCCCCTGCAGCAAAGTCGCCGTGGGAGCCACCGCCTACTCGCGTCAGTCACGGCACGGCGGGGCGGGACGCTGGGGCATGCTGGCCGAGAACGTCGGGGCGCCAGGTAGCGGCGCAGCAGTAGGGCGAGGGAGCCGACGGGCAGCGGCGGCGGTGAGGGAAGGAGCGGATCGAGCGAACGGGAGCTGAGAAAATGAAACCGCAAAAAACGTAGGGTGGGTGGGTGGGTGGGGGGTGGTTTCCCTCGAGCTGAGATGCCGCTGGCCGAATAAAGTGGGCCTGGCCTGTGCGAACGGAGGGACCGGGGCGAGCGCGCCCCGGGCTCGGGTCCGGCGATTTAGGTTCGGTGGTGTGGACTCGGGTACTGATTATTATTCAGTACCCAGGGTAATATATAGAATATATATATATATATATATACACACACATATATGGGCAAGTTTATACTCCTATATATACAATTCTCGATCCAAAGAAGGTAGCTTAGTCCTGGGCTGGTCGTCCCAAACGGCACTCAGCCAAATCCTGCTGCAGGTAAAAGATTATCATCAAATGTTACTTATTTAGTAATTTTCTGTATATATCAATTTGCAATTAATCACAAAAGTCGAGTTTGCTAGTACTTGAATCGACTCCCATGATCCGCGATCCATGCGTTGGTAGGCCTTCAATTGGGAGTCATGGAACAAGGGAGGACCCGGATGGTACGACTACCTGCAGAGCCAGGTGGACGACATCGCTGCCGCCGGGATCACCCATGTGTGGCTTCCACCGCCGTCGCACTCCGTCTTCGCGCAAGGTTATCTTCTGGGGCGGCTGTACGACCTGAGTGTCCCAGTACGGGAACGAGACGCAGCTGAGGGCCCTCATCGCGGCGTTCCACGGTAAGGGCGTCAAGTGCATCGCCGACATTGTCCTCAACCACCGCACGGCGGAGAGCAAGGACGGCCGCGGCGTCTACTGCATCTTCGAGGGCGGCACGCCGGACGCGCGCCTCGACTGGGGCCCCCACATGATTTGCCGCAACGACAGCTACTCCGACGGCACGGGCAACGCCGACACCGGCCTGGACTACAAGCCGGCGCCGGACCTCGACCACCTGAACGACGTCGTCCGGAGCGACCTCACGGGGTGGCTGCAGTGGATGAAGAGCGACGCCGTCGGCTTCGACGGCTGGCGCCTTGACTTCGCCAACGGCTACTCCCCGGCCGTCGCCGGCATGTACATCAACAGCACGACGCCCGACCTCGCGGTGGCGGAGATATGGACGGACCTGGCGTACGAGCAGGACGGGAGGCCGCGCGCCAACCAGGACGCGCACCGGCAGGTCCTCGCGGACTGGGTGGACGCCGTCGGCGGCCCCGCGGCGGCGTTCGATTACACGACCAAGGGCATCCTCCAAGCCGCGCTCAACTTCAGCCAGCTGTCGTGGATGAAGGATGCCCAGGGGAGGGCGCCCGGTCTGGTTGGTCTGCGCCCACGTCAGGCCGTCACGTTCGTCGACAACCACGACACCGGTTCAAAGACGCATCAGCTCTGGCCGTTCCCGCCGGCGATTATCTTGCAGGGCTACGCCTACATCGTCACGCATCCAGGCACCCCTTGCATCGTACGTACTTTATCACATTCCTGCTGTTCTACTCTTCTATCATCTCTATCTATCAATGTTTATGTATAGGTGCATATTTAATTTCTTCCACTATATTGCAGTTTTACGACCATTTCTTCGATCCGAACATGAAAGACCAGATCACTACGATGATGAAGATAAGGACGCGGAACAAGATTGGGCCCGCCAGCAAGTTGCGGATTCTCCTCGCTGAAAACGACGCATACGTCGCAGAGATCGACGGCAGTGTGCTAGCCAAGGTTGGACCTAGGTACGATGTCAGCAAGTACGTTCCTGACGGGCTCCAGGTGTCCACCAGCGGAAGCGATTTCGCAATATGGGAGAAAAGGTACGTGCCTGCCTGCCTGTTCACGATTGCCAGATTGTGTATATGATGTTATTGGTAGTTGAATTATTGCCAGCCAGATCGACATGCTGTATGTTCATCATCTTGATCATTTCAGCTCCGTTGTGCAAACGAACACACCGCCACCGTCAACAACAACAACAAGGTCGCGGAGGTGGGTGGCGCCAGTCGTCGCCACGGTTGCGCCGCTCTCGGCCTTGCTCGCCTGCGGTGCGGCAGTGATGCTCCTGTTCCGGCGACAAAAGAGGAGGAGCGCCAACGCAATTGATCACTCCGACGACGAGGACGACGACGACCGTGACCAAGCAGATTTCGAAAAAGAGGTGCTCGGGCCTAGGAGGTACCACTACCGCGAGCTGGCGGCAGCGACCGGCAACTTCGACGAGGAGAACAAGCTCGGGAGTGGCGGCTTCGGCCCTGTCTACCGCGGCTACCTCGCGGCGCAGGACCGCCACGTCGCCGTCAAGGTGCTGTCGCCGGAGACCTCCACACAGGGCCGCAGGCAGTTCGAGGCCGAGGTCCGGATCATCAGCCAGCTGCGGCACCGCAACCTCGTCCAGCTCGTCGGCTGGTGCAAGAGCCGCAAGACCGGCCTCCTGCTCGTCTACGAGCTCGTCCCGGAGGGCAGCCTTGACCAGCACCTCTACGGCGCGGCGGAGCGCCTCCTGGCGTGGCCGGAGAGGTACAGGATCGCGGTGGGGCTCGGCGCCGCGCTGGTGTACCTGCACGAGGAGTGGGAACAGTACGTGGTGCACGGCGACATCAAGCCCAGCAACATCATGCTGGACTCCTCGCACACCGCCAAGCTAGGCGACTTCGGCCTGGCGCGGCTCCTCGACCACGACGTCGGGCCGCGCACCACCAGGGTGGTGATGGGTACCATGGGCTACATGGATCCGGACCTGGTGAACACGCACAAGCCCAGCAGGGCCTCCGACGTGTACAGCTTCGGCGTCGTGCTGCTGGAAGTCGCCTGCGGCAGGCCGGCCACGGACGAGCTGCCCGACGGGGAGACGCTGGCACTGCCGGAGTGGGTGTGGGAGCTCTACGACCGCGGCGCCGTGCTGGAGGCCGCCGACGGTAGGCTGGACGGTCAGTTCGACGTGTGGGAGATGGAGCGCATGCTGGTCGTAGGGCTCTGGTGCTCGCACCCGGTGCCCAGGGAGCGTCCGTCCATCGTGCACGCTCTCAACGTGCTGCAGTCCCGGGACACCACCCTGCCGGCCCTCCCGACGAACGTGCATCGTGGCGCCGCGGCGCCAACTGCCGGGTTCAGTGCGTACGTTCACTCTATGTCGTCCGTCGGTAGCGTTGGAGAACCATGCTGATCTGATACCAGTGCCACCCAGGATCTAAAAGCATATACTAGAACTAGAAGAGACTCGTTCTCTTTATTTTCTGTACTGCATTTGACTATTTTTTTAAACTTCGATGACTATAAACTTGTATCAAGAGTTTACCCGTCGCTCTATATTTTCAACAGCGGTAGGAGCGGCTGATGAAAATGGATAGAAAAAAGTCCCATCCCGTTCTGACCCATTTTCTACTTTTGTCCCGTCCATTTTTATATTTGTGGGATCCCGTTTCCATAAATACGGAAACGGAAGATGGTGTTTTCCGCTTGTTTTTATGGGATCCTATTTTCATCCGGGATGAATCGGTATTTATCTTGTTTTCCATCTATTCGCCTAATTATGTTATGTTAGTACTCCTATTAATCACCAATTATGCATGTTAATGTGTTAACACACACATGACATATAAGTGATTAGTGAATATGCCCATAAGTCTATATTGTTGTATGACTTTATACATGCATAATTGTAACTTATTTTTCTGACTTTTCGGCCGTATTTGTTCATTTCCGTATGTCTGAATATCCCGATCCCGTTTCTAATTCAGGCTTTTTTAATCCAATCCCGTTCCCACAAAAAAAATATAGAAACGGGAGAGGGGTTTTTTTCCACTCGTTTCCATCCGTTTTCATCAAGACAGCTCTGGCGTAAAATCCATTTTTCCACCACTAATGTGCGTATGGTAGAACTTTGGGTGCAACCAAAACAGCTCTTGTGTTGTTGCTTCTATTGTGGAATAACTTTTCTTAGCTCCAAGATTCTTTGCAAAAAATGTTTGGTAAAACAACTTTTCAGGGAGTCATGTACAAAAAAAATGGTGAGATTTTCATAACATCCTTCTCTCTCTTTTTCTTTCTTATTTTCTTTTCTATTTTCCTCTTTCTTGGTTAAAGTCAGGAATCCTAAAGATTTGAGCATCAGAGAATGTGCTTATGGCGATCCATTGCTCAGTCACAGAAAGTTTAGTTTATGCGCAGTGGCACCAATCATACAAGATCAGCTGATTTGGTCAGATTAAGGTTGTGCATGCATTGCATGAAAAAAATATTCCGCGTTGATTAAGGCTCGGCTCTCGCTCTTTTCCTCGTGCACGAGACAAAAAGGTGAATAGGGATGTTCATATATAGGGAGGGTATATTCAGTAGCCCGCTACAAAATAAGTTATTTTGTAGCCACCTCCATTTACGATAAATTTATATACTAATTTATGATAATGTCAATACATATTTACGATAGTTGGGTTACTATAACACATTAGGATATTTACCATACCGTTGTCGTAAACCATTTAGTAAGGAGTTACTATAATCTTGTAAATTAACATAGTAATTATCGTAACTCAAAGTGGCTACAGAATAGTAATTATCCTACAATTTTGCATCAAGATGCTGCGAGGAACCACTTACTATAACATCAGGCTTATTTACTACAATATCTATTTATGTAGTCTACAACATGTTATCGGATTTGTCGTAGCTTCACTATAATCTGAATGTGGGTAGATCGTAACAATGGAAGTGAGGCACTACAATCTGGCATCTTGATATGAGTACATATTCACAGTGACGATAAGGACAGCCATGAAGATCATTAGCAAAGGCATGTGTGCTTCAGGTCCAACAGGGAGCCTCTTGATACTGAAGATTGGGTGGTAAATTCTATAGAAGTGGAGCTGTGATTTGTTTAGATGCACAATTTCCTGCATTTGCTGGGAAAGCATTTGCAAAAGAATTTGGTTAATTGGACACAATAATCATAGTTGGATGCAGTAATCATAAGATTAGTCTATATGAATTTATGAGAATTGGTCTATATGAATTTAAAGAATTTTGTACAATGAATATATTGAAATACATAACAGGAACCCAAGTTGAGATATTGGTAAAAATACTGAAATACCACTGATTTATGAGAAATAAAATATATAGTTTACAAGAATCCTGGAATTAATTATCATATTGGACAGACCCTAGTGGAATCGAGATTCTGCACATATGGATAAAATCAAACAAAGCAACGCAGCCCGGTGTAAAAAGCAATATTGACATGAGTACAACGTGAACTTCCAGATCCTCACAGGTAACCAGACCTACAACATCTAACCATTTGGAGTTACCATAGGTAATCAAGATTACTGAAAGATTCATATATAAGATTTACTAAAAGAAAAAATTACGATAATCCAAGGATGGATATAAGAGTAAACTTACTAAAGTAGAGATGTAGGTTACCATATAATTCGCATTTATTTTTGTACTACACATGTAACATGGATATAATGATTTATTATAGTAAGGAGGTGCCATTCAAAAATTTGGTTAACCATACACAGTTACCATAAGTCACCCAAGATTACTATATATATATATATATATATATATATATATATATATATATATATATATATATATATATATATATATATATATATATATACTATATATATATATATATAAGACTTACTATATAGAAGGAAAATTACAAGAATTGGATGGTGGCTCTAAGGAGTAAAATTACATAAGTCACCCAAGATTACTGGAAGGCTCGTGTGCACTCTACAACACTATAGGTAAAATATGACCACAAAATTACCATACTAAAATGACAGATTGACAGGATTATAAGATACAGAAAAAAATAATACGTGAAACCAGGGCATACCAATTTGCTTATTATATCACAGAGACAAGGCATGCCACAGTGACCACTGACCAGCTAATCTGAAACAATTTGGGGAAACTGATATTCGATCCAATAGACACACAAAAATTGATTAACTATTGGATTGAAACAAGCACAAATTGATTTAATAAGTCCATAGATGGGGGATTAGCTACAGACCAATCAAATTGATTTAAGTCACACATGAGGGCAGTGCAGGTCATGATGCTTTTCGGTGGCAGAATCTGGAAAGCTAAAAGATTCATGATGTTGATCAGACATACATACAAGAAGCTAATGCACGGAACCATATCAAAAGCGAAGTTACAACCCGTGGGGAAAAGACACCGAATAAGAGACTAACCTGGAGGTGCTCCTTTGTGCGCAGATCGGGTGTCCGGCTGATTTACTTTTTGCGAATCAATGAGTCCGCCGGCGGCCGGTGGACGCGACGTTGTGAAAAAGCCCGTTACTGGAGCACTAGTCGTCAATCCGGCCGAATAATGCCCAACTTAATCGCATCTGCTCCAAATATAGCAGCAGTGACCCATGATAACTAGATCAAAACCAAATAAATTTAAAACACATAGGGATTATTGTTATCATTTTGGGATCTCACTGGATATTAACCGATCCCTTTCCCTCCACACAAAGCTGCCTATCGCTGGATGGATTGCCATGGCCAGGACGGGATCATCTCAGGCAGATAGCAGATGCGGCCGGGAAGGATAATCTCAGGATGATGGATAGACGAAATTTCGCATGGCAGCTCACCTGAGGATCGAGTCTCATCCACCAGCACGAAGGGGGATTGAGAGGCTATCAGCGACGAGAACGACGGCCGCCACGACGCCGTGGCCCCCTGGTGACGGCAGCAGTTGGGCCCTTCCTGTCCATCTCACAACGCGGCAGCGGCAGCCTCACCGTAGCAGCGGCGGCGCCCCTCCCTCCGCTTCACCTCCTAGCGGCGGCGGCGGCCAAGCAAAGGCCCGACCGCGCGGCATCTTGGGGAGCGACATCGAGGGCGCTCCCTTCCCCCATCGGCCGGCGGCGGTGCATCAGGGGCATGGCGGCAGCTAATCCTGACGAGTGACGGCGGATGCAGCGGTGAGCAGGGGAGGAGCGGTGATTTGGTCGGCGGCGGAAGAAGCTACGAAAACTGACGGCAGATCTGGAGAGTTTCTGAAGCAGAATAGAAAATGGGAGCAATTTTGGGCCCTACGACGCGTGGCTCGCGCGGTCTCATCGGCTGGGTAAGCCGAGCTGAAAATTGGCTACGTGAGCCAAGCCGATGGGCATCGCGCATGGGTGGTGCGTGAGGGACTGGGGGTGGGACGGGCGAAAGTGCGAAACTGGGTCGCGCACTTGGCTCAGGCCTGGCTACAGAATTAGTTATTCTATAGCTGGCTATAGAAAAATAGCCCAGGACTACAAGTAGGTATTAAAAGCCCTAGCCAGTTCTTCACGAAGCTGACACACGCGCAGGTGAGGGACTCTCTGGGACCCAACCAATCGGACGCATAAAATCCTAGGTCAGCCTCCTCAGAAAGAATTTTATCGCGACAATGTATAAAATCTAGTGGTTGCATGAATTAAAACCAATTCGTTCCCGCGTAAAAACCTCTCCACGAGCTGGACGTTATACCTGACATCATCTGACACAGGCTGACACATGCTGACACGTGCATGCGTGTGTGCGTCCACTCTAATCTCTTCCATTTTTTCACGATAATTCCTCAACCAAGCATCCGATTAAAAAACGATTTTCACCATTGAACTCCTGATATTTTTGTGCACGATTCAAGATCCATTTTGAATATTTTTTTTGAAAAAAAAATTAAAATTCATAAATTTGAAATTTAAATCATGGCTCGTGATGGCCGATTGGATGCATAGAAACAATAGTCAAAATGCGTAAAAAAGTTATTTTCACCGATGTTGCATAGAAATTAGTAGTTGGATGAATAAAAATTAATTTTGTTACCGCGTAAAAACTTCTTCGCGAGATGGACATTCCACTTGGCATAACCGTGATTGCCTCTACCAACATCATGCTTTCCATTATGGCGGTGTATAATTAACATGGGTACAATGCATAGAACATGTAGGGCACAAGCGTAAAACATGGAGACGATCTCGTCTTCTCCAAAATTTGAAATTTGAATCACGGGGTGGTGAAAAGCATAGAAAAAATGTCTACCTTTTACTATAAAAATTGAATCTTATTGGCGTAGAGGTTCTATGGTTCTTGTGGAGCATTCCAGCACATAGAATCTTGAAACGCAAGCATAAGAACCATCCTAATGCTACGAAATTTGAAATTTGAATCTTACTTTACACTCATACGCATGCAAGCACAGAAAACACATAACACTTGCATATATCTTCGACATCACAGTTTAGTTGTACATAGAACTCTATTCTTACTAGTATAGAAACCAATGATTTTTGCTGCAAAATTTTGAACTTTGAATCCTATAAGCATTGTGCATATGAGCACATAATTCACAACATGCATAGAAACCTAGTCAACAAAACCATTGAAACCCAATTGATGTTACATAGAAACAAATAGCTTTGCTCATGTCATACAAGCATATAAACACAACATATGGAAACTTTTTACATTAACCCATCAACTACATCAAGATCACACTACGTCATCGCCACAAGCCAACTAAGTCGTGGACGTCGCAAGCCATGTCATATGTCTGAGCCACCATTGACCTCTCACACCAAATGGAGAGGAATCCTTCCAACCATCCTGCATCACAACAAAGGCATAGAAACATGCTTTAGAAGGCGTAAAAACCTTACAGTGACAAAGAAAGGCATAGAAACATAATTTAGTATGCGCAGAAACATTACAGCGACAAGAAAGACATATAAACATGTTTTAGCATGCGCAAAAATCTATTTATGTAACTAACGTCAGTTACATTAATGCAAAAATCACAACAACATGTTTAGTATGAGCAGAAACCTTACAGTGGCAAGAAAGGCATAGAAACATGTTTTAGCATGCGCAGAAACCTATTTGTGAAATTAATGTCAGCTAGGTTAATGCAAAAATCCTACAGCAAGCGGTCAGATACAGGAATCCTACAGCAAGCGCTCCTCGATTGACCCATCAACTACATTAAAATAAGATTACACTACGCCACCGCCGCAAGCCAAGGAAGTCGTGGACGTCACAAGCCAATGTCCTATGTCTGAGCCACCATTGACCTCTCACACCAAATGGAGAGGAATCGTTCTAACCATCCTACATCACAACAAAGGCAAGAAACATGTTTTAACAGGCGCAGAAACTTTACAGTGGCAAAGAAATACATAGAAACATATTTTAGTGCGTGGAAAAACCTTACAGCAACAAAAAAAAGGGCGTGTAAACATATTTTTGCAGGCACAAAAATCTATTATGGTCCCAACCAAACCTTGCATCCCACTTGGACGGATGTATAATTAATAGAGAAACAATGCATAGAACCCAATACAACCCTCCCCAGTAGGGAATTATTTTATCCAAAACCGCGACAGCCCCATCCCAAACCATTATTCTCACTTTGTGGACGTATAATTAATAGAGGGACAGTGCATAGAACCCAAAATACCCTCCCTTCCAGGGGATTATTGTATCGGAATCATGACGGCCCCGACCCAAACAATGCATAGAATAATGTATAGAATTGTGTACCAACAATGTATAGAATTGTGTAGAAGTGTACAAATAATTATTCCAACAATTTATGTCAAAGTGTTCTAACAATGCATAGAAGTGTGCTCCAACAATGTATAATTGTGTAGAAGTACATAGATAACTGCTCCAACAATATATAGAAATGTACTCCAATAATGTATAGAAATTTGGTCCAACAATGTATAGAATACATACCCCAAAACAAAAAAATTAAGACTTCAATTTCATTGCATATCATATCAAGGTGAAGCATAAAAACAGTAATGATAAATCACATAAAGTTTTGAGTATATGCATACAAACGTTTTGCCTATACATGAGGTCGGATCCACAGGGGAGATGCCGTCGATAGCCGATTGTCCACCGCCGATTCGCACCAACGTCGCCGCTGTGGACTGCGTCATGCACCAAACTGCCACCGCTCGACTAGGCCACACACCAACATAGATCCAACCGACCTTTCTGTGCTTGGGCTCCAGGGACTCGCCTCTGCCGGGGAGCCAAGCGCGCGTGGGGGAAGGGGTGGCTGCTGCTGGTGAACCAGAAATTAAAATTTAAATTTCATTGCGCATCATATTAAGGTGAAGCATAAAATTAAAATTAAGAGCATATAAATTTAGTTCCTGCGCATGAGGCATAAAAATAAAAATGGAAGGGCATAGAATCATCCATCTGCAATGCCTCCAACTAGCAACTAGCAAAAACTCTTCATTTACCAATTTTGATATGCATAAAAACTCACTAATGCTAGAACAGAAACTCACATTGATGCAAATACTAGAAAATTGAAGACCTTGGTGCTGGTGGATGCCGACCATGGGGAGCTGCAGCACAGCAGCAGCAGGTGTAGGATCCCTAGGACCGCCCGCATTCATGCATGCCGGAGGGATCTGGGACGAAGGAGGCCACCGACCACCCATCTGCACGCCGGCGTTGACGTTCTACCTTATGCTAAGTGTGGTGCGGCCGGACATGCAATAATGTAGTGAGCATAAAAACATGGAGAAAAATATTAAAAAGAATCTAAAACCTTACCCAAGTGCTAGCCTGCTAGTGCTAGGAGATGCTCGCGCTTGTATCCAACCATCCTCAGCATAAAAAATCATCTATTTCACAATTTATATTCAAATCACAGACACACAGTCATAAGGAAGCATAAAAAATTTAACACAATGTTTTGCATGCTGCCAGACGTTTGACTTAACAGGTTATGTGTGGTGGCCATATTGCAATTGTCCATAAAAATAACATGAGAGAACACTTTCGTCGGTAGATCCATATTACCGTGCGGCATGGCGAAGAAGCTCCCATCCAGGTTGCATAAAAAGCACGAACATCATCAACATGCAGTCGCATAAAAAACAATGATAACATTCATAGTAATGATGCACCAGCCCACAAGACTGTGATGCCGCATCTCCTGCAGCCAAAAATCAGAAGAAAATGCATGAAAATGCGTAAAAATTCAGCCACAAGCAACACTGTTGGAAGCACAAAATCAATTACGTGCACATGACTGAATTAGAATGGCAATCATTGATTACTTCCTGTAGCTGACAACACAAGATTTAAAAGCAAGGCACGATCAAGCTTTGCACTTGCCGCTGGACAAGCTGCCTATCCACCGCCTGCAAGTGTTCGTCCAACAATTCAAAAAACCACGTGCACAGGTGGAGGGGTTGCTCTCCAATTAGATGAAGGGCGAGCAGCTTCAAGTGATCTGCTCGGCTGCTGGCTCTGCCTGGGAACGGACTGGGATGCAGGGAGCACTGCCGCTGAGCCGATGAGGACCTTGCCACCGCCGCTAGTGCACACATTAGCAGTTGCTGGATCTAAGCGACGAGTACACTACCATGCCTGCCCAAGCTCCTGCACTGCAGGGAAAGTGAAAGAAAGAAGACAAGAAGGCACCAAACTCACACCTGCATGTTTCTACCTAAAATTGCACGCATAGAAACCTTATCGCTAGATTACCGAACTAGCAGTCGTCTACCAGCATCAAAAAAATGAGTACCTAACTATCCAAATACTAAGATTTTAATGTCTATGCATCCAAAAAATAATAAGATTTCATTTTGGGAGACGGAGTACCAAATCGTCCTAGTAAAAAATATTTTTATGCAGCAAAAAACATAATTCACATTCATAAAAAAATCCACCTATTCCTCTGTCCTACTGGCTGCACCCACCCATCCTTGGTGCCATGAACAGCATCCTAGCAATCCACATCTAAGCAATTGAATCAAAGAAAGCAGACACCAAGTAAATCAGAGAAAATTGAAGATGTAGTACCAACTTTGATATGCATAGAAACTCACTAATGCTAGAACATAAACTCACTTTTATATGCATAGAAACTCATTTTGAGCCTGCACTTGGGGAGCGCAACACGTACAGTCCAATGTTGGAGATTTTGTATGCATGCATAGAACAGGCCTAGGCATGTTCCCCTTAAATCACCAAGTGGATGCATAGAAACATAGTAAGTACAAATCAAATATTTCACTCAAGTATAATGAACAACTTGTATATAGAAATTCATGCATAAACATACATTTTTTTTTTTCTAATCAGGTCTCAAAACATAGTTAAGCATGCGTAGAAAAGTATGCATGCAAGCATAGTAACCAAAGAAAAGCAAAAAAATATTGGTGAAAGGCATAGAAACTTATGCTGTCATTGAGCCCAGCTGCCGCATCGTCAAGAGGTGTGGTAATTGCATCAAAATAACACCAAGAATTCAGATCTTGATTCGTTCGCATAAAAAACATAAATGAAACAAAGTTAGGATGCGGCATAATGATCTACGCATTGGCGATGCAGTAGCAGTCCCCGTGGCCACCACAACACTGTCGTCCATCCTGGTGGACCCGGTGGCCTCGCTGCTCGTCGTGTGGAGAAGGTCAGAAGCAGTTCTGCACCTCCAAATCAATAGTATTGAAAATATTAGTATAAATTTTTTCTACAAGTTTCAGTGCACATCACTATAGAAATTAGCACATCACAACCTAATTGAAAAAAACAGAAATGCAAAACACCTAACTGGCATCAAAATACTTGTTTGGATTTAAATATAGTGCTTCCTCATATAGTTGTTAGTCCATTTAATCTTTTCAACGCCAGTCAATAATTGCCAAGATACGCTTCAGCAAAACAAATATAAACAAATTGGCACGCTGCTGCCCTGCTCAAGAGCAGAAGCAAGTAGAAAAATACAGAGCAGAGGAATCAATCAGGTACCTGCTGTCCTGCTCGATGGAGGGATGCTGCAGCTCGATCGAAAACTTGAGGAGACGACTCCTCTTGGTGGGGAAGATGGTTGCGTACCTAATGTCATGGAGCAAGCAGCCATTGCCCCAGCAGGTGGTCTGTGTGGGAGGGTAGCAGATCCACATGGGAAGGTGGCATCTGGCCGGTGCCCTGTCGGGGATGAACAAGCCCCGCCGCATCGGGGACGAACTGCAATCGCCGGACGTGGAAGGGGAAGCCGACTGCTGTCAGGGAAGGGGCGTCGTTGCCGCCAGTGGGTGCAGGGAGGTAGGCGACGCTGCCTGTGTGGTGGAGGAGTACGCCAACGACGTGTGCGTGCAGGAGACAACCGCGTGGGGTGGGTCACCCCGTCGTCGTGGGGTGGGTCACGCCGCCGTCGTCGGATGAAGCCCATGTGCGACCAAATCTGGGGGCGTCACCGCTATCATCGGTGAAGCACCGTCATGGTGGAATCAAATGGGGGAGGGGAGGGTCATCGCGCAGTCGGGTCGCGCCGCAGCTAGGGCGCGTCGTGCCCGCGCATCTGGCCGTGCTGACGCTGGGGGCCACGCGGCTGGCCGACCACCGTGACCGCATGCCGGCTGGGGGGGGCCTCGCCACCGGATGCAGGGGGCCTCACCGTCGTCGCCAACGGATGCATCAGGGATGTGTGCAGGGCCGCCGTGTTCCGTGCCTCATGTTGCGATACCGGAGAAGGGAGCAACGGAGCGCGATGTCCGAGCCACGCCACCGTCGGGGGCCGCTGAGTGCGCTAGCAGGCCGCGCAGCCGTCGAAGGCCGCTGAGAGCGTTGGGCGGGCCGCGCCGCCACCGAGGGTCACCGTGCGCCCTGGACTGACAGCGTCGTCGCTAAGGGCTCGCCGCCAGCAGAAGGAGAGCAACAGCCGGGGAGGGGGCCGCCGCAGTCGGGGAAGAGGCACCATCAGGAAGGAGCTAGGGAGGAGGCCACCATGCTCGGCAGACTGTCGGCGAGGAAGGAAACATGTCGCCGGATCTAGGAGCTGAACCGCAGGTTGTGTGGTGGGAGGTGAAAACCCTAGTTTGGTTTTGGATAATTGATGAAACCTAGGGACTAATCATTATGCTAAGTGTGTAGACATGAAATGATAAAGTTCCATGCCAAGTGGTGGAGCCTAGAGATGATCATGGTGATGATGCTGATGAGCAAAAGATGATCAAGTGCATCACATTTGAAAAAGAAAAAAGAGAAAACAAAACCCGATGGAAATCAAGGCAAAGGTATATCATAGGGGTTTGCTTTCAGTGATCAAGACACCATAGAGGGTGTGATCACATTTAGGATCGGTAGCCGTACTATAAAGAAGGAAATTTCTGGGGCTATTGATCACTTAAGTGCCACTAGATGAGGATTCATTTGCATATGCATTTAGATCTAGTGGAGAGCTAACCTAACTCCTTCAAAATGATTGCGGAAAATGTTAACACACATGCACATGGTGATGTACACTTGGTGGTGTTAGCACATTTACGAAGGAGGTGAAGTTTGAGCGGTAGAGATGGGATTGCGAGGCAGGATTCGATGAATTTTTGGAAGTGTTCTTCACTATTTTTAGTGCACCGGACGGTGGCTTCGGGAGCACCGGAAACTGGCCCTAGCGTCCGGTCAGTTGTGCAGCGCGGTGCCTGGCCAGTTTTGGTCACCAGCGCGTCCGGTGCAGAAAAGGGAGTGTGTACCGGACGCATGACGTCAGCGTCTGGTGTGAGTGGCTCTGACGCAAAGAATTGTTCTTGTACTAACCGAATGCTGGCTGCGTCCGATCAGTACCCGGCGGACGCGTCAGGTGCGTCTGGGAGCTCTTTGGTAGCTCTCTGTTCCGCACCGGATGCAGGAGGCTCAGCGTCAGGTGCGTTACTGTGCTGCGTCTGGTGCAACTTACTCAGCAGCGCGATATTGTATTGACCGGACGTCGGGCGTGCGCCAGGTGCTATGCACCAGTGCGTCCGGTGCTATCTTAACAAGTGCGGTGCTTTGAACTTGACCGTTGGAGATCAACGCGCAAGATATGACACGTGGTAGCGATCTAGCGGCAGGCAGGTTGGCGATCAGACGCTGGTCAACGTCAGGTGCGTGAGCACCTGCGCGTTCGGTGCACCCGCGTAGAGAAGGGTTCAGTGCCTAACGACTCTATTTCGTTGGGGACCCTTATAAATATGTGTTGGCCGGATCTTAGGGACCTCTCTTGGATATTTTGACATCCTAACATCCTCTTGAGCTGAGAATACTCTCTTCCACTCATCTTCCTTGCTTCGTTGCTAATCCAAAGTGAGATTGACTGATCCAAGTGCATTGTGCTTTGTGAGTTTTCATCTTAGTGGCATTTGGGTGATCTTTGGCTGCGGGATTCTTGTTTCTCCTGGTGGTTGCCACCACCTAGACAGCTTGGAGGCAGCGGAGGAGTTGTGGCAAGAGTGGTGCTTGTTCTTAGCCACCTCCCGGTGATCTGTGAGGGGTGTCGTGCCTTCCCCGGTGGAGCGCCAAAGGCAACTCTAGTAAATTGCTTGTGTCATTGAGTTACCTCACTTGTGGGTAGGTTATTGCGGTGTCCACGGGTTGGACGAGGTTCGTGCTACACCTCTTAGCCGTCGAACCACCAAGTGTTGGTCGACACAACGGGGACGTAGCGTGCTGGCAAGCACGTGAACCTTGGGATAAAAATCGTGTCTCTATTGTGATTGATTCCTTGGATTTCTCCCGGTGATTGGTCTTCATATCATTGTGATTGGTTCATTCCTCGACGCGGCGGTATAAAGATCACATACCTCTCTTTTACTTTCCGCAAACTAGTTGTAACAAGCTCTTTAGTGTAATTAGTTTTGAGAGTTTGTATTATCTTTGCTAGTATAGCTTGTCACTTAGTTGAGCTCTTTAGTGTAGCTAGCTTTTGAGAGCTCGTAGTGACTTAGTCATTGATTGTTATAGTGATCATAGTTACTAGAATTGTTGGATAGGTGGCTTGCAACTCTTGTAGAGCTAGAACAAAATTGCATTTCGCCATTTGTCATACTAACAGTTTGCTCTAGTGAGTTTATAGAATTTTTAATAGGCTATTCACCCCCTCTAGCCATATTAGGATCTTTCAAGTGGTATCGGAGCCATGGTCACCATTTTTTAAAGGCTTAACAACCTCGGTGCA